>JARPRH010010875.1:0-12908 GCA_031763665.1 Calameuta haemorrhoidalis
CCCCCCCCCCCCCCCCCCCCAAGTAAATTCGCTCTAAAATCATTTGTGATTCGTTTACATTTTTTTTTTTTTAAAGCACGACGAAAATTTTTTTTTCCAAGACTGTGTGGTGGTAGTGGTGTTGCGAATCGGATTTTTTTATTTTATATATATATATATACATGGATCATGATTACGTCGACTTTGCCCACGAGAACATTGAACGTTGCGTAAACGACTTTTTAGGTTTCTCCCTATGCCGTTCGGTATGGTTTTACTTGATTTTTTGTTTTCTTCTCCATTCTCATTTCTTCCTCTTCCATTACGACGTTCACTTGGATGTTTGCGCAACGGCTCGGTGAGAAAAAAAGGATCGTTAACGGTAATGGAGAGAAACTTTTCTTTTTCTATTCACATTGACGTCCACGTTTGATACTTGACGCCAGAGGATCGAATCGTCTGAAAGAAATTTTCTGCTTTCACAAGACTCGTTGGGTTAGGTGGTGGGATGGACGTCTTGTGGATGGATACCATAGGGAAGGAGTAGGGTGTGTGATACTCTGCTTGGAGTTGAAACGCGAATTTTTGATGGGCGCGAGGGGGGTCGGGGGGTATTAGCGATAAATGTGAAATTCAAATTTTTCGTTTTATCTGAGAATTTTTTTTTTCTCTTTGTCTTGCTCTTCTACTCCTTGATTCTTGGACATGCGAGGAATGAAGGAAATTTTTTCTTCATTCTACGCCACTGGATATTTGGTATTTGTGTTTTGGGATAAAAATTGTTTTTTTTTTTTTTTTGGGGAAGACGATCGTAAAAAACAATTTTTGTCCGAATATATTTACTCGAGATACCATGGTGAATTTTTGTATTTTCATTCGCTATGAAATTTTTGATCGGTAGATGATTCTGTAAATACAATATTTATCGAAGATTACCATGGATGCTGATTTAAGTTCGTATTGGTCCATTCCTGCGGGGATTGTCTTAAGAAGCAATACGACGAGTACACACGTATCTACTTTGGCTGTTCAATTGGAAATTGCCTTATCGATCGCATAGGATGCAAGATACAATGTATTCGTAGTCTGTGCTCAAAGCAAAAGAATATTTGTCAAGATGAAAGATGCTGTGAAGAAATTAAAATTGGGTCGAGCAAAGTTCAAAGGAGAGAAAATCTTGAGTTCTCATCGATTTTCTTAGGTCTGTATGCTTACGTGATGAAATGACGCGTATTTCCAAAAACACGATTCGCCGATCACATTCGTAAAGAGTGGATCGCTCTCTCACCTTATCACCAGTTCATACGCAATCATTGTCGTTCAACATGCCCGACATTAGCTCTTAAGTAACCTAACCTAAAAACTAAAAAAAAAAAATTTTGTACACGTTACCACGGTTATAGGTTCGAGATTAAAATTCAGATCTTTGAACGTTAGAGTCGCGTATTTGAATTGTTACGGAAAATTGATATGCCAAAATATCAAAATAAGTACACATATGTACGTGTCCTCCTCTTAGCACATATTTCTATGTGTATAAAAATATTGTACATATTCGTTTGATCGACATGGCTATGAGAATAAGTAAAAGAAATTTTCATCCTTCAATAGTCAATTGAAAATTTTTCCATAATGCAGTCGAAGAATCGACTCGCAATTTCTGAGCATCTTTGTACGCGAGGCGTGACGAAAGTAACGGGGACTTTTGAAACCAGCGAGATTGGAAGGATCGCACGTGGGCGCAGAGGGTCGAGTGAAAGATGTCAAAAGAGCCGTGAAACGAATTACCATTTTCTCGTTACATTACGTGGATCTTCGCGTGACTTTTTACATGGGGAATTAGGAGAGAAATTGTTTTTGATTTTACCTTGTACAATTTTTTTTTTTTTTTCGTCCCTCCAGCAACGAACTCGGTAATTTTCGAGTGGATATACCGTATACTCGCTACGAGATAACTTCGTAATGGGAGAACCCGGAGGTAAAGCTAAAAATGCCCTATGAACTTGTCGAAGGTACTTCATTTCTACTCTCTTCGTTTCTGAGCTTTGTTTATTCGTCTCTCGTTTCCACTGCTTGATGTTTGCACTAATTTACGTAACGAGCCAAATACGGAAATGAGTCTGGATGGAAGAAGCAGGCGGGTAGAGCCAAGTGGAAAAGTGGGTCCCGAGGTAAACCAAAAAATACGTTTTCGTCACTGAAAATTGTCAGGACGTAAGTGCTAAGTGGGTGGATAGGGATTGAGAAAAAAAAAATTTTTTTTTTTTTTTTTGTCAAGTAAATCTCACCGCGTGGCACACGTGACGTACGAACAGAAGGATAAAATGGACATTTGCAGGCTTTGGGTATAAAAAGATGGAAACGTCCAGAGGATGCGATATATAGTGCTTTTTTTTTTATTTTACTTTGCGAATTCAGCGACGGCCTGCGTGGCGACTCGCTCGAGGGTGGCGAAGTAACGCGTGCTGTTTCATGTTACGTTATGTCACTCGCACTCTGGGAAAGAAAAAAGAAAAAAAAAAAAAAGAATATAAAGTTTCCAACGTGTGTACCCGGCTTGTGTGTCGCTGACGGCCCACATATCCGTTTCCTTAGAAATCGCCTTTATGCGGGAAAATTTCGTTTTGCAAATTCTTCTCTGGCAAACCTCCCTCTTCGCGCGTTCAGGTTGTGTGACGGCCTTAATGCACATTCGTGAAATCAAAGGGACTGTGCAAAAAGGAGCGTGCACACTGAATGAAATTCTTTTTTTTTTTTTTTATATTTTATGCATTTTTTTAAGACTCGATCATTTTCACAAAAAATTATACAAACATTCTTACGTTCGATTTTGGTATGCAAGATACGGTTTAGCGCGTGCTAAAGGCGATTTTCAAGGAAAAATGTATTATCGTTATCATCAGGTTCTCAGGTCGTTCCATACCGTCGCTCTGTTGAACGTGCGCCACGATGAATTATGACTATCGCTATAGCCGTATAAGTATCTTTAATCGTTTCTATTTTTTATCGATGCCTTCTATTCGGCTAATTAGATATTATCGATCGATAGCAAGATTGATTGAAAGTTATCCCTTTGAACAACGTCGTCCTTCTGTCGCTTCATTGTGCACAGACACAACGAAATACAGGAGGTTCGATTTCGCCGTCCAATCGGAAATCAGTATTGGTTCCGGAATGGCGGTGTTACTAAGGGATGATTCTGTTACACGGATGATTCAATTAGTGTGGTCAAGTGAAGTATCCATCGAACGACAGAGAATTACGGTTACGTCAATTTCATGGACATTCGCCTCAACGATGATAATTCATATCGACAATGCATTGCTTTTTTTTCTCCTCTACATATCTGTATCCGACTATTGACGATAACCTTTAACTTTATCAAAAACCGAAGAAAATGACTTTCAAATCGGTTACATGAAAATTCATCTTAACCTTTAATAATAATTCATATTAAATTAATGTAATGCTCCATTTTTTTTTTATCATCGATTTCATATTTCATAAACTTTATTTCCACCGTCTCCCTCGATTCTCTCTTGACGTACGATACTACGTGATATTCATTAAATCGAATTCGTAACACGTTCTATTTGACGGCAATCAACCGATCAGTTATTTTCATGTATATTCGTCATGTCGCGACGACGATATTTTGAATTGCGTTTTATCCTATTTCGCCCATTTTTATATTTACACAATATTTTTTTGATTTCTCTAACGCCTCACACGATACATATCGAACGTTGGATATCCGACAAAATATCATAGTCCCACTGCCTCAGTGTATCCCACTTCAGAGCATAGACTTGCGCCCACATTTTCACGTATGGTTCACGGGTGTGAAGTTGGCAACTTATTGAAAAAAATTAAAAAAAAATCAAACTGAATTCCAGCGGGATCCGGAAGAGTTTCACAGTTCTCGATACTTCTTCGAAATAGTTCGGACGGTTAAATCCAAAAAAAAAAATTAATTCCGATATACTAACTTACCGCAGCAGTTGAATTTTTGAAAAAATATTTAACAGACATTTTCAATAGTTCTGAAGGAGTTCTATAGTTGCCGATAGGTCTTAAAAATAGTTGTGCTAAATACTGTCGAAACTATTTCGGAAAATTATCGGAAACTGTAGAACTTTCCGGGCGCTACTGGAACTGTTGTTTTTTTTTTTTTTTCTTTTGAGCAATGAAGTGCCAACTTCACACAACCGGATCCTTCCGCACGCAGTCACGACCCCTCGAATCGATCCTCGTTTCCCGATGTATTTCAGCACTTTATAACGGTTCGTTTGACGTGCCGGTGCAATGATGAAATTCGATTGTAACCTGATTGATTTATGCGCCCGGCGTTTGACGCCGAGATTGATACAATCCCCTCGTTGATACTTGGTCGAATAAACACTGACGGAGTTTGGCACTGATAAACCCGTTTCTGTAATCCACTGATGCTTGCGGATTGGCTGATGTATATATTATAACGAAAATGAATTTTCGTTAGTATAGACTATTCGGAAAAAATGTTGCAAGCATCTGGCGTAGCTCAGTGGTCAGAGCAGTCGACTGGTAATCAAAAGGTCACGGGTTCGAATCCGACCGACTCTGAATTTTTTTTTCGGATCTTCCCTTAAAAATAACCCATCCGCCGGGTTATAATATTATATACGCGTAATGCGTGTGTGCATCTATACAGGGTTATTTTGGGAAATTCAATTTTTTTCCATCTTTGCGAAATCTTTACGTAGATAAAATCGAACTCGACCATGTGAGTATTAAGGCATCAGGATGCACGAATAGCAGATATAATGTACGATAGCTGATTTATATACCACATATCGTGCACATATGCTGTAGTACTATGTGACGGAATAAATTGGCCTCTTGGCTTTGTACTGCTCTCGATATCCTAGATAAGGAATGAAAGCTCATATAGGTATTCGCATCCCTCAGGGGACTATAGTTCTTTTCAACGAAATAACATACGCGGTGTCTGTGTATTTCTGTAAAAGATTTTTCGGGGTGTTTTGTTAGGGGGGAAAAAAAAAGAAAAAAAAAAAGAAAAAGTATAATATCCATGCGAAAGTATTGATAATAGGTGGAACAACGGAGAACAGCGAATCAAATGGCTTTTGTATATTTATATTGTTTCTTGGATACAATGGGTTGTGAAGTTTCGGATATTTTTTTTTTTTTATCACCGCGGGATACTCTGATAATACCTACTGTATATTGAAATTTTCGCCCCTGACGTACGTTACGCTCTCGTTAATCGAATTTGCCGGTTTTGTCATTCGGCATACCGGAAATCCCCAAACGTATTGAGATACGTCATATCCGGTCGGCGTATTCAGGGACGGAAATTAACCACTACCAACCCTTTAGTAATGATCTATATAGACACGTGGTAATAGCTCGTTCATTTTACTTGCGTTACGGGGTATAATCTAGTTTACCAATGTCTATACGTCGCTCGAAGTTATAAGGGATGATATAGGGGTAGTTCCTTGAATCGTTCGTACCGTGTGTATATCTCATTTAGATATTAAAAAAAAATCTTTGTAATGTCTTACCAGAATATTTTTTTTTTTTTTTTTCAAAACAACCCCTATTCAATCTACCTGGTGGTCGGTGTCGCTTTCAATATTTTTCTTTAAAATTCCTAGTCAGCTGCGTTTCAACGTTCCAAAGTACGTCTTTTAAGGGGATGCGACTTATGAAGTCCTTTTTTTTTTTTAATTTTTTTCATTTTCTAAGAGATTGGCCTCATCGTCACTGGATGAGGACTTCGAGGAATTTGAATAAACTTGAAAACTCTCCGCGCACTCGAGACTCTGATTGAATCTAATGACGAACTCGAGGAATTAAATTTTTTTTTTCTTAATCCGGGCATGTGATTTATATATGGTGTTATATATGTATGTACTTTTTCACATTGTACCATATGTACGTATAACTGTTACCAATGCGAACTGTCGATTGGGCAGACCATTTATTTAACGCGCTGCTCTTCTCTGTCAATAGGGGGTGGAATAGACGATTTACGAAATCAGCAGAAAAAAAAGCGAGTCGGTTAGTTTAGACGAAGGAAAAAAGCTGAAGGTCAACATACGACGTGGGTTTAGGTACATGGGGGGAGGGGTGAGAACAGTCGCTATACAAGAACGTGATAGCAGGTAAAAAGAGGGCGGTAGAGGGGGAGAGGGGGAGAGAGGGGGGAATTGAGATTTCAAGCCGAGTGAGGATGATAAGGCAGTCAGTGCATATGTGGTGTCCGAAAGAAAAAGGAACAGTAGGTGAGGAACGCTTCGATTTTTTTTTTTTTCATACGTTGGTAATAAGATACTAGGGGATTTCCGTGTTAATTACGCAATGACGTATGAAGTGACGTCACTCGGGGTTTTTGGCTGGATCACCAAATCTCTCGCTGCTGTATGGGCTGGGCGAATCGATTAGTCTTGGAATTAATGATAAAAATGGAGGGGAGGTTGCGCCAGCGAGTAACAATACAAGCGGTGGCGGTTCGCTCGCACGGTGAAATCTTCTTTCTTGCTTTAGGATTTATGAGAGGAAATTTTGGGTTGATGAAAATTTATGGGTACGGGAGAGCGAAGCTAGAAGCCCCTTATAATCGGCCACGCGTGCCGACCTTAATTTACGAAAGGTCAAGAAATTGGTATATTTTGTAATTATCGAAATTTTGATTTTTTTTTTTCGTCCTGTCTTAATTTTTTTTTTTTCAAGAGCACGTCTCAAGTTTCGAATTTTATCATACCTGTACGGAAGGGTAGAAACGTCTTGGTAATTTTTGGTCGGGATTCAAAAGACGGAATAAATATTCTTCGCTGCTGGGGGGATCTGCCTAATTTTTTTTTTTTTCTCGGGCGCGTTCATAAATATTTAGCTATGCCGTGTTCGAGCGCGGGTACTGTAGTTAAGGGTGGGGAATAAATTAACCTAAATTCGTTCTGCTTCGTTTCGACTTTTCATTCTTTTCGTCAGAGTCTACGTTTAATCGTAGGACTTTGAGTGCGATTCATTGAGAAAGAATTTTTTTTTGCGCTTCGCGCTCACAATGATCGTCCATGGCGGTAAGGATTTCTCATCCGGAATATATTTTCCAGTTTTCTATGGCGTATCCAAAAATCCTCTTTCAAAATTAACACTCGCGGATACACCCTGTTATGGAATCCATCGCGTCGTTGCCTTGCGAACGAATCCTTTCGCCTTTCGTTTAACCATGAAACACAATTCGGTAGGAAATTGTAAATTTGAAAAATGAAAAAGGAAAATATTAAAAAAAAAAGCGACACGGTATTTTTTTATATTTGATAAAAATTCTCCTCCTCCTCCTCCTTCTTCTCCCTCCCAAGACAATCCCATTATCACCGCATGACAGTCTCGGGCGGAATGTCACTCCCTGTTTTTGACTTAATAAAAAAAAAATATGATCCTTTAAAAGAATGAAAAATTTTTTTTTCAATTTCAATATACGATTCCCGGTATCATATATCCTGTATGAATTCAAGCTAATTTTTTTTTTTTTCAGAGAAAGAAGTTTGGTATGAATCTGCCGCGAGGGCAATCGAAGCACGTGTTCGTGCTGCTGCCACGTCCAGTGGTACCACTACACCCCCAACCGCTGTCGCAAGGGGTGTCGTCTTCTTCGTAGGTGACGGCATGGGTATGAGCACCCTGACAGCAGCCAGAATATTATCAGGTCAACGTCATGGAAACACTGGGGAGGAAGCGCAACTCGCCTGGGACAGTTTTCCAGCAGTGGCGCTGGCACGGGTGAGTCGAAAAGTTATAAATTTGAAAATTAGCCTTTACACCGTGAGTTTTTGGTTGGTGAATATTTTTGTGGGGAAAAAAAAATTTTTTTTATCTTGTCCATTCACACTTTATTTTTATACCGTACATACGAGTTATTCTCTGACTAGTTCAGGTAATTAACGCTGCTAATAAAAAAATACTCTAATTACGTCAAATCGGGACGGTCGAATGACGTCAGCCAATTAGTGATATTTATCTCGATGTTAAATGATTATTCACTGTTTAAATGGCTTCGCGTTAAAGCACCATTGATTATTTAGCTGTTCGCATTTATCCAAAATATGTCTCTGTGCTATACGTGACAAAATCGTATTGTTTTCAACGTTGACTCGCGATTGGACGCAGATAACGAAAATTAATTTACGTCGTGTTGGGTCGAGACAGATATGTGAATGGTGGGGTGGGGAATTGAAAATTTAATTGAGAGATAATTATTTTTTTTTTCTCTTAAATCGTGATTTTTTTTATTATTATTATTTACGGGTACGTATTGGGAGATAGGGATGCTGACAATGTTCGTGATAATGAATGATTAAATTATCATTGTACCGTTATCATGTGTTACAATGATACAAGGGGTCTGTGTTATGCCTTGTGCACTTACTGATTTGAAATTTGAAAATCTTATAATTCTAGCGTGAAAATTGCTTGGGAATTGATTTTTTCACGTTAAACTGAACGCAGGGTATAAACCTGAAAAATTAATTTCAGACTGGGACGAATCCTTTAATTTCAATTAGCGTGTATCGTTGAATCGCGATATACTGGGCTTACCTCGTTTTTACGAAATTTCACTTTCACGTCTCACTCGTGTGTAATCTATACGGGGAAAAACGGCGAATCCAAAAATGAAACGATAATCCCACTTATGGATATGTCGATTAACCTTAAAAAAAAAAAGCTTAGCCGCTTAAACCTTCAAGGTAGGATTTATTATTGGGGCTTTGGAATCGTGAAAAAAAAAAAAAGATATACCCAACGACTGATAGGGAGAAATTTTATTTTATTTTTCACATCCAGCCACACTGTATAGACAGTAACAGACTGATAGGGAGAAATTTATTTTATTTATTTTTCACGTCGAGCCACCCTTTATATAATACAGTAACGATTTCTTCGTAACTACAGTTGATTACGGATTCTTACGAGACTTATATATTTTTTCACTCTCCGAACAATTGAAACGTAACGCATGTTAATTTTGACATTCATTTTATTAATAGGTTGGGGAAAAAGAAATCCATTATTTTTTCGGTAGATGGCTGTAGTGATCGATATCTCATAAAGTATCGATCAAACCATTTCAGATTTATGCTCGTTGGAAAGGTGACATTTCTCACTATTTTTTTTTTTTTAATTATTATTTGTACAGTCCACTCAGCCATTATTGGATACAATAGCTAAGGAGGTATCGTATAAATGTTTTTTTTTTCTAATTAATCGTCACGAAATAATGCGTTAATTAACGTCTTAGATAAAAAGGACAGATACCAGTGTTCGTTTTACAAACGATTTGACGAAACCAGCCGTAAAATTAGCAAAGGAACCAGACTTGAGTTCTGGACTTTAATTAATCCGGAGCCTTCATGGTTGTACCGCACGATTGAGAAAAGTTTTGTAAAGACACGAAAACGACGTTGAGTAACGAAGTTTGGCGAAGGTGGAAAGAAAATTCATAGGGGATGAAAAAGAAGGTGAAGGGAGAAAAAAAAAGAAAGAAGAAGAAAAGAAGGAAAATGGGTGAATTTTTCATCCTATCCCTTTTATCTATAGGTTCCTAATGCCCCGAAGGTTTATGTATAGCCTGTACCGAAAAAGAAAGATAAGTGAAGAGATGGTTCTTTCGTAAATCGGAGTGTAGGTCAAGTTTTAAAATGGCGTCCAGTAACGATCCGTCTACGTCAAGTAAAACGAGCAATCGGTCGTCCTTGGTTATCACTTTTTTTACCCAGAATCATTTCGTAGCTAGAACAGCCCCTCGGGCTCTCAAAGGATTCAAATCTCCCGCGATAGGAATATTCGCAAGGGTTGAGAGGTCAAACCCTCGTAAATTCCATGGGAGTGGATACATTCTGGGCATAAAAGCAGCCTTATTCGATATCGTACCAATTCGCATACATTAGACGGATAAGTCGGTAAAGAAGAAAAAAAAAGTAGCAATAAAGACGAATCCACATCGAAGCTTAAAAATCGTCCCTGAACGACAGTCGTGAAATTGAATGAATGGGTTCAACGACCTTCTAAATTATTCATGAATTCGTCATCTAAAATTATAATTTTTTTTTTCTTTCCCTCTACAGTTTAAATTCTCCCGCGCGTTCAGAACATTAAGGCGATTACGAAGGGATGATAGCGTCGTCTGGATGAAATTCTCAATTAGTCTAGTCGCGGCGCGTCGCGTCACGACGCTCTGCGTCCATATACGATCCGTCATGGCACTTTGTACTTTACATGGATTTTTCCATTAAAAATTCCATGTATGGATATATATATATATATATACATACTCGTATGAGATAATCATAAAATCCCTATCGCAATGTACACGACGTTCTTTTTCACGTATGCCATTTACATGCATTAAACATATAGGGTGAACATTCTCGGACTTGATTCGTTATGCATTCCAAAGTGTTACATATGTATAGAATGTAAACGTGTAGATAAGTATTGAACCATGTGCGGATATTCATTCAAAGGCTTTTTTTTTTTTCTTTTAAAATACATTTTTTGAGGAAAATAATTTTCTGTAAATTAAAGCGAATGAAGGTCTGAAATCGATGCTAAATGTCTGGGGATTTTTTTTTCTCGGATCTCTCTCTCTCTCTCTCTCTTTCTACAAATAATATTACGTGGTTCATCAAACTGTCTATGTGGGAGTTTCTGACCGGAAATTGAAATTCTGATCAAATAATCTTAATTTCCGTTACTCGTGACTCGTGCTATTATTTTGGTCATTGCGAAATCACGTAGGGAATCTCTGTGGTATCAACGGCCAGCTGTCTCGCTTCTCTGACGAGGGGTTCTCGCTCGGTTATCTGTCTCAGACTTAAAGGGGAGTTCTCAACGATTTTATAATTTCACACGTATAGTCGCTCTCACGAAACACTCGATTCACCCTAACGGTATAGACTCGTAAAAAAAACGTCAAATTACGTCGTTGTAGAAATTCAAAATTGTATTTGTGACTTTCACGTTAGAAAAATCTATCGATATAATTTGATATAGACGAGACCATGAAAATTTACTAAAAATAAGGTATGAAGTGATCCGAGAGATTTTTATCTTCCGCCTTGAACCATAGGAAACAGTAGTAAACTCTATTACCTTCTATACTCTAACTCTTTCTAAACTCTATTACTCTATATACTTTCGCATCTTTTGCAAAATTACACCAAACGCGTGGTTACTTAACCCCTTCGCCACGGGCGGATTTTCCGTCGCGATTTTCCCGCAGAACGAATCGCCGCGACGAAACTGTGCACGGTGCTTCAGCCTGGCTTCTGTCTAGGCTGCTGGTCGCCCCTGTTCTAGCTTCGCCACTGTTTCCCTATCTTCTCTCTAGGACACCATTAATGCCGCTCAGTGAACATACTTAGAATACGCGGGATCTTATGAGGAGCCGACTATAGTCGCCTGTAATATCGAAAGGGCTAACCCTTTCGCTACAGGCGGATTCTCCGTCGCGATTTTTCCGCAGAACGAATCGCCGCGACGAAACTGTGCACGGTGCTCCGGTCTGGGTTGTTTCTAGGCTGCTGGTCGCCCCTGTTCTAGCTTTGCCACTGTTTCCCTATCTTCTCTCTAGGACACCATTAATGCCGCTCATTGTCAGTGCACATACTTAGAATACGCGGCATCTTATGAGGAACCGACTATAGTCGCCCGTAGTAGCGAAAGGAATTTGTAAAAATAAAATATCACGGTTTTGTTTATGCGTAATTTTTTTTTTTAATTTTTCGCAAAGAGACTCAACGTAATTAACATATGCCTGTAACGTCTATATCAATAAACCGACCCCTGTTATAGACCCTTTTGGAAATGTTTATGTAAGAACTTTGAACCCTACGATAATAAAGGATACTGCCGTCTGGGGGGTGCGTGGGGCTTTAAAATTTTAGTGACACTTTTCGATACCTATCTTATTTCACTTAACGAATGTTAAATCCAAAATTGGTGAATTTATCAGGTTATTGGGAGACTGTGGGTCCTGTGGGAGGCTGTGACTGATTACGTGGTAAGATAGAAGGTTTGGGAATGGTCCCTGAGGGATGCGTCGAGCACAGCTGAGTTCACTCCGACGCCAAATTCTGCCTTTGACTCCGTTTCCATGTAGACTGTACATCGTGCAATTGTAGCCATTGACCTCACTGCGTAATGCAACACGATTGACCATTAAATCCTGAATAAAGAATAGACAAGGACCAGAGGTGTATTCCGTGAGGAAAAAAAGAAGTTTTTCTAATACCAATATCGAAATTGAGAAAATTTGTATAAAAAAAAATTGAAATTCACGAGTTGAATTTTTTTGAAAAAAAAAAAGTAAATTTCACATCCAAATCTCAATGATGAACCAATTTGAATCTTATAGGGTAAGGATAATCGTATCGGCAGCCATGCACAGTATCGAAACATTGATTTATACTGGGTGGTATACATATACATATGTATAATAGTAGCGCCATAGGGACCCTAGAAGTAGTACAGTGCACGACAAAAGTTTCTGAAACCTCCCTACATAAGCATACAAAGTGGCGAAGTGTACTTTGAGAAATAGAAAAAAAAAACAAAAAAATTCAAGATAAGTGAAGAGTCGGAAGAGAAGAAAAAGAGGGCGTTAAAGATGAAAGAAAGAAAAAAAAAAGAAATTCTAGACTGCTTCAGTCTATTCTACGAAATCGAAGATGCATTTATTCTTAAGTTCACTTCGGAATTCCTTCCTCTGTCTGTGTGCAGCTATATCGATACATGGAGACGCGACACTTCGTTTTTCTATACTTCCGGTAACGTCCCTATGACGACATATAGACTTTCTTCGGAATATTGCTGTGCGCCAGTTGACCGACTCAAGACGTCCACTTGAAACTTTTATTATAATA
>JARPRH010010891.1:0-12904 GCA_031763665.1 Calameuta haemorrhoidalis
GAAGCAGACTAGAGCCCACAGTCGGTGTTTCTGGTTCATTTCGCTTCCGTAGATCAATTGATTCTGAAAATTGATGTCACGAACTATTCAGCACTCAACTCGATAACACATTTCATCGTTGATCTTTCAATATCCAGTACCAACATCGTAGAACAAAAATTGTGACATTAGCAATGGTAGAATATGAAGGTACTGTTACCGCAAGTTCTGCTTCGCGACATCTTTCCTCGCAGATTTGATGTTGTAATAAAAGAGGCACATATTAGGTATAAGTAATAAAAATCAATTAACCGTAGTAAAATGTGAATAATTCAAAGATTAAATAATTTGTATTTTCTAATAAAACAGTATTTGTTATTTTATTCTTGCTAAATATTTTTAAATCCGTATGTGTATATACATAGGTATCACACAAAGCCACAGATCAGAACTCCGTTATGTGACTCTCTTCAAATTCTTCAACGTAGTATTTTGGATACATGCACAGCTGTCATACTTTTATTTATTGATAGTATTGAAATACATATTAGAATAGTCTTCATAATGTTATTGAAAATTACTGCGACAATTGAAAATAATGAGTCAGTAAAATTAATAATGGGTGGCACAATAGTTTTGAATAACTATGTCATATAGAAATATGTGGTCAACAAGGTCACCTGTATGTACACACGTGCACGTGTTCACGTAGCCTATTTCTGCGATCGCAAATGATTGTGACACATATTAAATATGCTTGTGTCTCTCCTATAGTATTTCTAAAGAACGCAAAGCGATTCAGATAACGAATGACTTTTGCACGCAATAAACTTTCTACACATATCGGGGGAGTCACTGGAATCGAAACAAAACAAGAGTTCTCCAAGTACGATAAACTCGATTAATATTGCTACACTCTAGGAGAGCGGGGATTTTTAGTCTGAATTTTTACACTAAAGTTTTGAAATACAAGAGATTGATTCCAGAGAAAAAACATGCATGTAATTGAATACACCGATAAGAAACAACAATGGTCGAGGGACGTTGGTGATTTCTTACTTATCAATCTTCGGCATCTTGTACACGATACTGGCGACTTCTGTCTAAAGAAATTGGTTTATCTTTGCTTATAATCATTCGCGATTTCTGCTATACATAGGATACGTTTTTTTACAGTTGACAAAAGTGAGTCATAACCTTCTGTGTTTATCAGAACTATATTTTAATCGTACACATGAAAAATGTTTGACGTAAATATAATCATTACTAAAAATAATTCGTAAAAAAAGGAACATTCCTTATGCAATAATGGAATCGAAACATTAAGTGATTATTCGATATAGATTGTTTTACGTTTGTTACATGTTAGGAATTAATTTATTATCTTAAAAAAATTTGTTCTTATAGGCAAAACCACTGATAACTGGTATGTATGTTATTTGATTACTTAATGTAAATTACGTATGATAACTTTTTACGGAGAAAAAATTTAATTTTAAAGAATTAATATTCAAGAGTTAGAACAGTTAGATCCAGATTACGTCTAATTTTTTTAAGCTAACGTTCCCATGATTGTAGCTTTTGTCTTGATCAGAGATACATCAACATATTATTTATAATCAGGAAGGTTGCCACTGAGCCCAAACCCAAATCATTTACATAAGATTCCGTATAAAAAATGGCGGGTTGAATGAAAAAAATGTTTGATTTTTCACGAATTCTTCAAATTCTAATCTATTAAAAGGAATACAAATTTGATATGGATCGTTCCAATTTTGATTCAGACTATTTAAAAATTTGTATACGAATCGAATTAATTTTTTTTTAATTTTAATCTATTTTCAGGTCAACTTATCGAACAATTATTTGACGCACCTATTCTAAGAGCCTCGTAGAAACATAAAATGTGAAAAAAAATAATTTTTTATTCCAAAACATAAAAAAAATCTTAGATGAAAGTTGTATAATATCGAGGGATATTTAATCCAGATAAATAACTTTTTGTATCGCTCCCTTTTTGAGACACGACACGCAACTTTGTTGTAAGTAAAAACGTATATTTTTGTGTGACAAGGAAATTTTCCAATACCTATAGGTCAAAGGTCAATTTCTATTTTCGAGATATTGATAATTGAAGCTGCTGAATAAGATCAAGTGTTTATGTGTGACCAGACTTACAGACTTTGCAAGTTTAGGATAATATATTTATATCATCCTTTCATGTGTACATGTATTAAGTTGTATATTGAACAATATAAAATCAGTTGTTCCCACATTCCTCAAAGCTTGAATAATTTATGAAAACGGAGCAATAACATTTATATTAAAGTTCATAAATCTGTGCAAGTCGTTAAAAAATTTCACCCATTCTCTAAAGATTAAGTAAGCTTTTTGTCCATTATAGGGACATGACCATTCACCTAAAAACTCAAAAACCATTTTGGTAGAAGTTAAAGTAGCTTTTAGCGACTCAAAAAATAACACCAAGAGCCTTAATACACTATGGGATGAATCATCGATAGATCAATTTTCTATAATCTACAAAAGGTCTCACACAGGTATTTTTGGTGATAATGTGCTTCACTTTTATTTATATGTATCACGGTAGATCACAGTCAAATATATGAAAGCTAATTTCAGTCAACGAGATAGATCCAAAATTGATCTGAGAATGAGAATCTTCTCCTCCATAACTTCCTCCTAAAATGAATACGACTTGAGGTAATACTCAGTGAGCTTAGAACAATAATTTCCATCTCTAACTAATTTGTCCGAAATAATATTCTTCATAATTAGTGCATCAACGTGAAGGAGAAATTTATTCAGAAAAATATAAACGAATTACTACGACTAAAATACGAGCTATTATTCATCGGTCAAGACATCTACACAGGGAAAAAAGCGTACATGCCAATACTAGAGCAAGGATTAGTATTAGTTAACAATCATTTTTAATAACAATAACGAGAAGATATATAATGTAAACCAGTAAAACTTAAAATCACAAAGATGAGTCTTGATAAAATTGTCGTTATTACGAGATGTGTTAAATCTAACAAGGGAAAAGAAACGTTACTGGTAAATTCTCTACTAATTCTCTACGGTGAAGGAAACGTAGCTATGATGATGAATACCGGTGCTTTATAACGAATTAAAGAAAATAATTGAAAAAAAAGAGAATTAACGATTTCATTGTAAAGTAACAAATTTTTATTCACACATTGCATGTCACAACTTAATAACCTTATATGTGATATTCTCTCTCTAAATTAATTACATTCATTTAGGCATCAATAAAATCAATATTTTTAGATTATCTGATGTTCCTCATTACAACTCTATTAGAAATTGTGTGATTAATTAAAAACTTCAGCCTTGCGTTCGCTTAAAAATAAGTAAATTTTATCAGCCAAGTGTAGGAACAAGCCCTGCTTTACCTGCACTTGTATTATAATTGGCGATATTTTTCATTAAAGAATCTTTCTTAGATGAATTAACAGAAATTGATGGTCTTCGGAAGTTATTCCACTACCGCATCAGAAAGGATATCTTCGACTTCTGGAGAACGGCGATGGCGCTGCAAATAATCAGAACATTATAATAAAACGTATTAGTAAAAAATGTCCTACGAATAATAATATACACATGTAATTATTTAATAGTCGCGTCAGCTTTGATAAAACTAGTACTCGCGTGAGGTTAGGTAAAGACCCCATTTTATTAATGCAATATATTGATGAACAATGACAAAATATTATTTTGAACGGCGAATTATTGTTGTTTATGTATATAACTAAAAGAATTAATTTGTTCAACGCTCAAATTCATTATCAATTAACAAATGAATGATACCAAAAGAAAATTATTTAAGTGTTGGTGCGAAAAATGAAAGATCTAAGGTCCTATAACCTCACACGGAAGTATTAGAGGGATAAGCAATCTATATTAATATGTTCATAGGAATTGGGAACTTAACGTTACAATCTGTGTCAGGAAAGTATTAAATAAATAATAAATGTAACTATATAAATATACTTACAGGGCGACCCCAAGGTCCGGAAGGTATTTTAGGGTTAAACGGTCCCTGACCAGGAAATGATGGAAATTTTCCAACCCCTGGTCGCGGATTTGATACCGGCGGAATATATGCACTTGCAAAAGCTGTCAAAGCTATGAGAAGCAACAGGATAGAGATGATACTTTTCATGTTGAAAAATCTGGAAAAAGACAATAAATTATTATTCCTTCTTGGTCCTCACTTTGTAATCTATATAATATAGACGATAAATAAATTTAGACAATTATATTTCAAAAGAAATCTTATTTCAATGTTTAAACATCGTCTAAAGTTTTTTGAATCTAAATCATATGAGATTAGTATAAATATTATTTGCTGTATCATTACCTGGTCACCAGGATGTTCTGTACGTTCGCTGTAGAATTTAATGTTCCGAAACAGCGTTAAGCGTAGCTTTTATACTCATACGATCTCGCTCGTCACATTCTGCTAATTGCAAGAAGTCGTGATTACTAATAACTCAAAGATACGTTGCCACTTCGATAATTGGGAATCACCGAGTGCATTTGCTGTCTTCTTCCTCTTTTTGTGGACAGCGTCACGTTCATTGGTAAACAGCAGACAGCTGTACTTTAGAAATGCGTATGCTAACATACTTTACAATCTCCAGCTCTTATTAGCGACTTCTCAGAAGCCTGGGAATTCCTGAGTTCAATGCGGCAATTTTATAAACAGTTAAACAATCTTTCCGATAAGCTTTGAATGTTTTTTTTATTTTACATCAAGGTACCTAGTGGAGTCTCGTATCAGCTTCCGGTTTAAAACCTTAAACATTCTAGTCAATTTGATCAATTAAAGAAGAATGGAACAGCCTATTTGTGGGGATGAGTTGTCACACAGACGAGACTGTAAGCGAGGAAACTTCGCACCCACAAGTCTGTTCACAGAAAGCACTGTCGATTAATTTATTACGCAAAATTGAAGTCTTACATTGTTTTTTCTTAAATTGTTTTGACCTGTGAAGCCGAAATTTTTAATTATTTATTAGAAAATATATAAATTATGATTTAATCGCGAAAGTGACAGTCAATTGACAGTCTTGTCGATCCGACAATTCCTTTGTCATTTCGTATCCGACACTTATCGCACTGTTGCACAGAACTATTGATGAAAATAAAAAAGTGGCAAGCAGAGAGAGTTTCATACCTATTAACTTTACGCCATGTCACTAGAAATTGTTCTCGTATAGCCAATAACGAGATTTTTTAGTGCGAAGTTTCCTCACTTCCAGCCCTTTTTCACAATTTCCTATATATCTAAGGGATATCCATAGGATGTTTCAAAACATCCTACAGGCATATTATCAACACGCTATGGACGTTTAAGACTTCATTGTTAGACCACACCCAGCACTAACATCCCAAAGGTGTCTCTCGTCCACCCTATGAACGTATAGACGACCTACTCGCATTGGAAAATACCATTGAGTACTATTAGTAGTATTAAATAATGCTATAACAAATATTAATACAAGAAATATTGGGGGAAAAATATGAGACTGACGGAAAGTCGAAAAATTGTCTTCCTCTCCAGTCGGGATAAAAAAAATAGAAAGGGCATGACTGATTAAGCATATGAAAAGCATCCCCGCTCGGATTTTTGTCTAATTTAAGAGGAATTGGACGTGGAGGGTTTCTGAAATCGGTCAACTAATAACAGTATTCACTACATTAAGTAAAATGTTAGAAAGAGTAGAGGATGAGCCACTTTTATACACAATATGCTCAAAAAATTAGTTGAAGCTAATATTAGACTTTCATTTTTTTTATTTTATTTTTTAGAACGTCGTAATTAATAAAATATATTATTTTAATTTTATTGCCTTTCTAATTCACATTTACAAGTTTTCTATTTGATATCAGATTAAAATTCCGGTTAACGCTTCCTCATTCAACATTGTTTCGTTTAACGCTCTGCATTCTAAGAATGCATCCTAAGCGTTAAATAGAGTCTTATTAAATTAGCTTTTATAAGAAATTTAGATACAAATTATGAGGATAATGTAAAGAGGAATCATAAATATCCAAATGCTTTTATTCTTACTGCATATTTCTAATAATAATAAGTTTTTTATGAAAAATGTTTTTTTTTTGTTATCCTGTGTTGTTATTAATGTGAAATCCTTAATCGATCTTGAGCCGTTTCTTTCCCATGTAATTTTCGTAATCTCTTCGACTATCCCAATCGCCGAAGTATATCGTTCCACGAATTTCAATTTCAGTTTCTGCATTCTGATGTGAAAATTTTTACCTCCAGCATAGACACCTATCATAGGTGGAATCCATAGGAATCGTTATAAAGAATCTTCTGGACATCTACTGAGACTTTAGGTGTCCTTTCCGGGCCACTTCAGCCGTGCCTGTGACAGCTCTTGTCTCTTCAGATGAACGACGATGTCTCTAAAAAGTGCAACGAAGTTTAATTAATGTAACTTAAAAAATTTGTTATAGATAATAATTTGTTAAAGAGGATGGACGATTTGAGGAAGAACAATTCGTGGGTTATCTAGCCCCTTTTTTAATACAACAATCTTTAAGAGGTGCAAAACAGATCCGCCAGTTGTGGGAGGTGACGCCGCGGTCTTCGATCGCGCACCCTTTGTCTTTGTGGGGAACTTCGCTTTCTCGGCATACACGGACAATAGGAGTAGGTGCCTTATAGTAGCAGCCGAAAGTCCTTACCAGTATCCCTCGCAGCATAACGTTAGAAGTACTTCCGGGAACGCTAGGACGCTGAAGCGAGGTGCTAGGACCACTTCAGCAATTTATCAGTTCCTGGTCGGTCAGCCGGGTCAAGACTGACTGATTTCACAGCGAATCTTCGGGTTTTTATAGCCTTCGATTTCAAGCTGGTAGACAATCATCCCCTTGGTGATGATCACTGTAACAATTAAATTTTCAAATCGAATTTGGCCATTGAGCCATGGAACTATTAAAGGGCTATACACGTGCGGGAGTTATTACGCAGGCAACATTTTTTAAAGTATAGTTTCTAACGGGTAAAAAATTCTCACGATTAAAACTACATTTGCTCTTCTTAATATTAAAGAAAATAAAAATACGAATGTGATTTACCGGCTTAATCTGGACCCTGTTTGGGATTCGCGTTGTCGGAATTGTCAACACGTGTTGTCTGGATCGAATATCCAGCAGCCAAATCTACGATCCCGTTTATTCGATCACTTACAAAATTATTATGGCTCGGTAGCGTCACTCACTCTGAATTGCCCTCTCCAAATCATCCAACTCCTCTCTATCCATGCTTTCTTTTTCTCCATCTTTATCTCTCTTTCACAACGAACACTTTTAGGCACACTGCACAAAAGCTTAACTATACCACAAGTGACGCTACCAGAACGCTCGCCCGCCAACGTGCTCTAGTGGCGCGGAGGAATATTACCCTAGGGCCCAATCAAATTCGCGCTAGACCCTAGCGTAGCCCAATTCGCGCGCGATCTTCAGTTCTTTTCTAGCTCCTAGAAAAATAGATCCGCGCATCTTCTCCTCTTCTGGGCAATTGCAGTGTTTATTCTCGGGACGGGAATCACATCCGCATTCCTATTGCACTTGCGCGGCTCCAGGCCATCACTGGGACTCCCTGAGGCATCCGGGATCCTCGATCTTCTCGCGGCGTCCTGTTGCGTAGTCGGCCTATTCCAGTGGTGCTCTTCGGTCGAGCTGGCCATCCCTCTGTTGGCTACGTCACGCCAGTGATGTTGGACGCGTTTGCTGGGCCCCTTTTCTGCAATCCAGGCCGTCTCTGCCTTATAACGGGCCTCGCAGCTTCTTACGTTTCGTGGCAGTTCCCTTCACACTAGACGCAAATTTTATGTTGCTTTGCGGGCCTCGCGGTGTAGCTCTGTCTATCTCCTAGTCCCTTCTCTCTTTTGTGACGTGCACAAAGTGCAACGTCACAACGTATAATATATAAATTGCAAAAATATCTGATTCTTGTCTAACTTTAAGATCCTTCGCTGTTCAATTATTTATCAAATTGATATGAAATTGGTTCCGTTTGGCGATTGCTTAAAAAATACCGTTAATCATAGTTGCACTTTTGATCGTAAACGAAAGTGAGAACGACTCTAGCACCGCCTATACTATAAATGACTTTATTCAAACTAAATCCTGACAAAGATATCAAAGAAATTCAGATGATGAAAATAGGTTTTTCTACTTTTAAGTATTTTAATTAACTAATTGGTTTAAGTCATATATCAAATTAATAATCTGCTGATGTTCAAATTGCCGTGTTACGTAAGATATGTAATTTTTAACAAATTTTCAATGATATGCTATCTGGGACCGTGATAGAAAGGAATTTCTTTCAAATATACATATAACGTTATATAAAGTAGTATTTGCCTGCTTTAATTGCAAGAACGTATCCTACTCATGGTAGCAGACGTAATTGTCTGTAAGCAAAGCCAAATCGATCATTTTATATAGGATTTAACATTACGACGTTGAAAGATTAAAATACTGACGAGTGGGGAAATCACCAACTGCTTTCGTTTAATATTGCTCGTTATTAAATGCGCTCTATATATCCATATTTGTTTTAATGTGAGGGGAAAGAATACACTTTATATGTATATGCTGGATATGCTATAGATATTTAAACGTCCGCTCAGTTTTCAATTCAGTAGATCGTGAGCTGTACCGTCTAACTTAACCGATGATTTGGAAACCACTGTTGAAAGTTTACTTTTTATGTTTTTAAGACCTTCGTAAAGACAACAAAGCTCAGCGATCGTTTATCATGAAAACAAATGCATCTACAATTTGCTGGTGCTCAAGATACTTTAGTATATAGATCACTTGTGATCCACCTCTTATTTCGTTCTTTCGAAAACAAAAAAAATTTGCTTCGTCAGTTATGTGTTATCCGTATATATCTCTATCTCCAATTTCCATAATATAAATAAATACGTGCACTTGGAGAAATGCAGAATCTTGTAATTTAAATATGGACATAGAAATAATATTTCACAGATTTGCTGTAGATGTTTTTACTGTTGAATACTGTTGAATTGACGGTGCTGCCGTGCGTTGTGGCAACACGCGACTATACTTTTGCACGTTTGCGTGACGTCGCACTTCAGAGATGCTCAACTGAAGGACTCTAATGCTCAACACCTAGCTACGTAGAAGTAAAAAGATTCCCTATACACTTTTCCTTGCTGTACTTAAAATCTGCGTTGGACGCTAGATATTCGACATTCTGGCTGAGAAACGTAGTGGCATTAATATGGACATTTGCAATTAATATGTACAAAGACCATCTAGCTGAAGATAGCTTGAGAGCAATGGGCACCACTGGCACACGTTGCACTAGCCATGTTAGTAACGTTCACCGAGGTGATAGGCTGAAATTTTAGGTGAGACAAGTCGGCGCATTGACAGCTCCCCATATTCGGAACCAAAAATCTCGAAATTCATTATACGGTAGCAAATCCCAAAGGTATTGCCGTGGCGCCATGACACGCCTATAGGCTGTCACTGTCGATATTTACTTATGCTTTATATATTTTCTAAGCAATGTTTCAAAAATCGGCTTCCGCGGAAAAAGCAATCAATTTAGTGACATTGCTTTTTAGAATTACATTTTTGGGTGCAAAGTTTCTTCGCTTCCAGGTCTCGTCCGTGTGGTATACTCTAACACGTCAAAAAGCAAGTTCCATTTTCCCTTAAGAAGAGCATCGATAGGTTATCGATGTAGCTTGTTATAATTAAATAATACATATTGAAATAAATAAAGTCAAATTTATATAAAATGAAATGGTTTATTGATTTTTAAATAAAAATGAAACATCTGTCGATCCTTACAATTTCGATGCCATTTTATATTTATTTTGTGTCCTGTTTCACGATCTTCCGTACCGTTTCACGACTCATTCCTAAATAAGACGAGTTTCATGTAAATTCAACGACGGAGCGTATAAAATAGGGTAAAGAGATTAAAGATAAAAACCGAAAAGACGAAGTTTTGCCGAAAATACTGGAAAAGCTTATCATCCGGTATGAATTATTATCACATACCCAAATGTCTTGCGAGAGCCCTCATACTCTGCGTGGGATTCTCCCTCATATGAGCCAGAATCTCTTCCCGTCGAGGACCGCTTACCGGACTTGCTCTCGGTAATCTCGGTGCCTTCAATGTACCATGGTGGGCATAAGTCTTAGCAAGCCTAATAAAAATACTATGTCATTCATAATCTACTCATTTAATCATAATATTAAGAGAATTTACCGTTGAAAAGACTGCCTTGAGGGCGGAAAGTCACTGTGAGCTTGCCGATATAAACGAACTGCCTTAGAATAATTGTTCTCCGATTGCACGAGCACTTGAAACATACGCAGCCGTCTCACGTCATCCATGATTGAATAATGAGTATTGAGGATTGAATCTCGATAACAGATTTTCAAATGTTATCTAGGAAACGAATACTAAGCCGTGTTGATTCCACCCGACCGATTTAATTAATACTATAATATTTACGCAACCTGTCAATTTGACAGGTGTCATATTTCGTGCTTAAAGTTACAGAAATTATGATTAACTTTTTTACAATTTATGTTGACTTTAATCATCAATACCAGTAAATCTAGTGTTACAAATGATACAACGCTTGGAATATTAGCATGCTGACGTGGTGATCACGAATTGATAACCAATTGAAAACCGATTATTCCAACAATTGCTACCCATAAAAGTAAACAATATTGCAAATCAAAAAAATTGCATATGAACTATCAGGTAAATATAAAAAAGAATAACATATGTTTCTAACTTTAGGAGTACGCAGTGACACGTTACTGTGGGAGTCTTGATGCTTCTTGCCCTTAACTCCGAGACTTTCTCCGTACCTTTTCGGGAACTTTTTCCCTTAGTTTATCCCATATATTTTCCGGGATTTTATCCCGTACCTTCTCCAGGACTATTTCCCGTACACATTGAGAAAAATATCGTTTGACCTTTTATATAAATTAAGTTACATGAATCGATATACTTTGTAACTTACAAGGAAGGTATTTCAGGTGTTCCCCTCTGATTTTGATAAAACTCAAATAAGTCGCAGAGCATCAAAAACTGAGCCATACGTATTTTTTTATCTGCGGAAAAACGGTTTTAAGGATTAAAACCAACCCCTAAATTCGGGCACTCCCAGTGCGACTTTCGCTATCCCCAGAATTTTGCCAAAAATGCTCCAAAATTATCCGCTTCTCGACAGCCGTATGGGTGAGTGGTAAAGTACATGAAAAAATGTAAAGAAAAGAAAAGAAATCCAGAAACCGAACCCAAAAAACGTAGTACAACAGACAGAAGGATACAAAATTTCGGGCGTCCACCCTGCTTAATACTAAACCAACGGCGTGTAGCGGTGTCGATCAACAATCAACGGAGGATGGACGGATCGGAACTTTGAAACGTGTATTTTCTAAAAATCACGTTCCAATGAATATTACGTACACATGATATAATTGTGTTTGCTGGGATGTAGAATCTTTTAAATACATCGACAGCTTACTGAAATCAAAAAATCAATTCGTTTACAGATTCATCATGGACTTTAATAACAGATAAGATCTAAAGTCTAAATTGTTTATTGTAACATTTATTTTCTCTCTGCTTTAAATATAAACTTTCATATTTCCAATATCTAATTTAAAAAAATAATAAATGCAAATAAACTCTCATACGATACAATACTGTATTTAACTTAATGAAAGAAGGTAAGATATTTAAATTATTGCTTCCAAATGTTTTTCATTTGTCATTTTTGTAATAAGACTTCAAAAGTACAGAAAAACTCGGTAAATCAACATAGATACATTTCTGGTCGAATATAACAGAATATATATACTTTTTACGACCGTAGGAAAATGACTATGATTATTTATAAACGTACTTAATTTGAATTTATCACGTATATATTTTTCGTAGATGAATATTATAAGTGAAAATACTCATTTGGATTTGTTCGCTTCTTTATCTTTTTGCCCATCTTGCATTAACATATGTATAAATGAAGTATATGAAAACGAGGTGGGCAATCGGGAAAATAATAAATAAAAGTTTTAAACATGTATGAATTAAATAAAATAACTTTTCCAATAGTTCCTCAATTAGAAATTTTGTAACAGACTTTTAGATACATTATGCATGGAATTTAAAAGTTATACCTTCAATAGATCTGTATGATACATATATTATTTTTAATTTTCAAAAATCTGTAGCTTCAAAGCTGTCTTAAAAAAATGTTATCAGTGAATTGTACTCTAATGACTGTCACTGTTTTTATTTAAAGCCATAAATTGAAGCCAATCGGTTATGCAAGTACCTTACCCTCTTTTATTAATTAGATTAAAATTATTACTATAACAAGGTTTAAATTCACAAAAATGAGGCACAGTCCATAAACCTAGATAATGTAAGCCCGTTTTAGCTATGAATGAGACTGTATTCATAGATATTTTCATACTGTAGCAAATCTTAAAAAAATAATGCCCTAACAGGTAGATGATGTTTTCATGCTTCTTCAAGTAATTCCTCCAACTCCAACTCTTCTTGTTCCAATACTTCTTCTTCCATTTCTTCTTGATCCAATTCTTTTTGCATGAGTTCCAGCTCTTCTTGTTCCGTTTCACCTTCTTCTAACATTTCTTGCTCATGATCTTCCTCCTCCAAAATCAGAGGCTTAGTGCAAGATATATCTAACGTTGATTTGGATTTCACGATGCAGTATTTTTTGTCAAACCACCGGTTCACAGTAACTGGACAAGGTAATTTAAAGCCAAATTCATCATACATTTTTCTATATAAAATGGGAGAAATACATTGCAT
>JARPRH010010935.1:0-12871 GCA_031763665.1 Calameuta haemorrhoidalis
TCGACCCCCCCCCCCCCCCCCGCTCCCATGCACTTAAATTGTGCAAAAAAGGACTACACTGTCCAGTTTAATATAACAAACGATATGAATTGTAACGTTTTAATGAATTATTTAAGATATGCAATTTGTATGAGTTAATCCAATAGAATATTTGTAAACTTTTAGGCAATCACTTGCATCAACTTAATGCCGCATGTCGTGACCGTCCTAGAAGTCTTTCCGAGTATAGTGATTTTATTTGTAGCAATATTCCCGTGTTTTGTATATTTTACATATTACATTGCCACATACTGTACTTAAGAATTACGAATGTCTTAGTTGTAACATCTTTTGGAAAATGTCTCGTTTACGCATTCTTGTCGTGTTTACGAGTTGTCGTGTTTACGGCGTCTTTAAAGAGTTATCTTCAAGACGACTTTATGACATGTGTGTTTAACAGGGTTGGATTAGAACCACATAAATGCAGATGTAAAAGTCGACTTTGAGAACTTTGAGCCGCTTTTAATCCGACTCGGATTCAAAGACCCAATTAAGGGTCCCTCGTATCAAATTTAAATCTAACTGAACAATAAACAATATAGTTTATTTCTCTTCGACGAGATATTTCTTATATTAGTACCAAAAAATAAATCCAATTTCTATTTTTTACCCCGTAAACATTTTGAACATAGGAAAACTCGTGAAAAAGATTTAATCATATTTTAAAAGGAAAAATAGAAATGTCGATGCAAACAGGATACGACTTTTTGAACCACGTGGTTGCATATTATCCATTCGTTACAAACAAAACTTAAATCGTATCCTGATGATTTTTGTTATAAATTTCAACCTAATAGGCAGCTTAAATCAAGCGGTTTAACCCGTATTTTAGATCAAAATCACATGCACGCGCGGACATACATTCCTGTTTACGGAAAACTCCATAGAAGATACGATAATGTCTTATTTGCGATAAGGAACACCAAAAGATATTTCGACATGTTTCACGCGGAGTATTCGAGCCTAAAAAGGATAAAAACGTTTGTAAACTATATATCACAAAGTATGTCATTAATTACTTCTTTTATATCCCCTAATAAATACTTTATGTATCATGGTAGAACGACACACAATATCCATAATTTGAAAGTGGCAAATCCTGCTGCATTTCGGCCATCCGCATTATGGACACGATCTTGGTCATGAAAGAGTTAAAGGGTCTAGGAACCAATCGCTGCCATTTTTAAAAAACAAACATGATTCATAGAAACAATTTGGAATTATTAGCACAATGTTGACGTTAGCAATAATTAAAAATTGAAAATTACACAATTACATGTTTCATCCTCTCACTTTTCAATAATACTTTTTGAAACTGTAATGCAAATAATAACATAGCGTTCAAAGCTATACATATGCATTTTATCTGGACGATAGTTCATTATTAATGTGCCTATAATTATTAATTTATGATTTTCCATTGTGCATTTATGTATGATATACTTGGTAGCCGCAGTAAAAAAAATCGATTCATTAACATGAAAGTCTCTTTATAATAGTAATAACTAGATATAAGTACTAAAAAAAATAGTACAAAGTTCTATTGCAGCTCGACTCGGCTGAGGATTTCAGTACTCGTTGCTTCTCATACCTGATTTACAATCTCGAATTTTTAAACTTCACATTGTATATCTTTTATGCTTTTCCGCTTCGCGTAATGTCTGAACTTACTTTTTTTCAAGGGTTTAAACAAGTTAATATACATGATGCATCTTTTCAAATCATACCATATGGCATTTAAGTTCACTCAAGCGCAACATATTTTCTCTCAGGACTTTCACCTTTCTTCCAGCCAATTTTTGTTTTTAACTCACCATCTCTAGTTTGTACTTGTACTTGTACTCAAAAACGTATAACTCAACTCAGTATTGAAACAATACGTGTATACTCTCTCGTAAGTCATACGCGGCTGATGAATTATTATCGGCAAATCTCTGAGACTGATAATAACATGTATCAATTAATTTGATTAAGTTGCAGATATCTGAGAAAAATTAATCAACATAGATCAGCAATATTGCAAATAAAAATATAGTGGCGTGATTTTTCATTAGTCGTAGATATATCTCAAGCTATCGTTAATTTGAAGTACGGTACATATAATCTATTTACCGAACCAGACTGATTGAATTATGTAAACAAGAAAAATGCGAGAGTAATACAAGAACGCTGATGCGTGAAACTGCTATCGCGGCGCATGGCACATGGAATAATGCGTTTTTTCGCGTATGCGAAACCAGGTAAGTAATTGCATGTACCCTTTCTAGTAAACAGGTTCAAAAATCTTACTGCTTCAATTCAACATATAATAAAAGCTCAAGGCTTTCACAATAGGAACTGAATCAGTACGCTGATGGATTCGTCACTTTTGTAAATATAAAAAAAAATTTTATAATGAAGTTTACGCA
Source organism: Calameuta haemorrhoidalis (assembly GCA_031763665.1). Lineage (NCBI taxonomy): Eukaryota > Metazoa > Arthropoda > Insecta > Hymenoptera > Cephidae > Calameuta > Calameuta haemorrhoidalis. The sequence goes on from JARPRH010010935.1 coordinate 2,448, forward strand.
GCTGTTACACTTAATTACGAACACTTGTAATTAAACAATGAAAAATCAAGATCAAACATGTACTGAAAACATACCATCCAACAGCGGTGCCTGTAATTCTATTTAATTAAATGGTACTTAATGATCTAAAAATTAGTATGAGATACTACATAACTAATGTGAAAAAAAAGTAATGATAATGATATAGAAAACAGTTCCAGTTTCTGTATTATTATACAAACCTATATATATATATATATATAAAGTCATACATAACTAGCCTCGCACTTTTAATGCAACTGTTCTTTGTGTTATGAAAGAAACCGTACCAGCTGGCACTATTTAATTCGCATATACTCCTACGTGAACACTCACACATGGTCATTGAGCTGAAAATTCACTCATGCCAATGAACGCATATAAGTATCCGTTTCATTAATACATAATAAAGAACATTACGTGCTTTAAGGTTTTGATTGTGATAAAGATTAATTGGCTTGTCACGTGTACATAAAATTGTATCTTCAAGACAAATTTCCTACTTTTGTATCGAATTTGTTTCATTGCCGAAAAAATCAACAATCATCGAAACTGGCCACACAGAAGTTGGAATAATTCGCGAAGTTCACATGAAAATACGCCATTACGGCAAATGCAAATGTAAACGGTGTTTGGTTTAGAATACTATGAACATATTGCGTATACAACATCGAAACACGCAGCATTATATATCATTACATACGCATCTCTACACGTAAGATAAAACATGATGCACAATTTGAAAAAAATTTAATTTGTTGTGCTTGTTCCTCTGTTCGTCGATTTACATAATTTAGTATATCCTAATCAAAGATTCAAAAACGCCAATACAAAAACTACAGTACGATGCAAGCGTCGATTTAAAAAAAAAAAACAAAGATAAAACGATACAGGATTGGCCTATCCATCTACACGTCCATGATAAAACTATTAAAGTTCTAGATTCATGGATCATCGAGCAAGATAACTGCTGAGACATCTCGCAATTAAAGTATCCCGATATTTATAAAACAATTGAGAATATCAATTATAATCGTCGATCAGGACGAATGATGCCAAAGTTCCGTACATGCATAGGTTGACTAGATGCTAGACAGATGATTATCCGAAGGAGGGTTTGGAAGTAACTCTATCGTGAGAAAGTATCACACATCGGTGCGTGGCATGTCGATGCGTGAGAAAAACAGTGCGATATCGATGTTATAAAAAACTTTGACTTACCCTTAGGAAGTGGTATTTCAGTTTCAAAAACTTCCGGCTTTTTATCTTCAACCTTAGACTCAGCGACTGTTCCATTTCCAGTGCCCGTCATGATGTCCCTGTTGCCTCCTTCCAATGTTAGACTCAATAGCTTGCGAATCAGTAGAGCGCTCTGACGTGGTAGATTCGTTTCACTGGCCCTGAACAGAACCTCACGATCCGTCACAGTATGACCGCTCCCGTAACACTGGCAGAAAGGCGTGGGGACGCGCGACACTTAGCTATTTCCCGGCACGCACTCGCAAGCCAATCAACGCATGAATCTCCCTACCATTGAGTATCGGATTAACGAAGCAAAGTCCTTGTGATTTTCTTTTCTCTTTTCTGTCTTTATTTCTCTCGTAGTTCCTGTTTCCTTCTATTAAAATCACGCGTTCGGTGTCATTTTTGGTGTCACATAAAGCCACCTTCACACAGATCAGGTTAGTCTGTTCCAGAGAAATTAACTTGAGAAATGGTAGACTCGTGTAGATGCAGGTATCTCAGACGACGAAAGACATGTAACTTACGACATGGGATACTCCTGAAATACAGTTAACGTTAATCAGTGCAAATTTCTGTATATTTATAACACTGATAGCAATGAGGAATTCCTTGCAAATTCAAAAAACTTTTTGTAGGCTTCAATAAAAATTGGCTGCACTATTTTCTCATAATATAAATACCAATGAAAAATCAGAGATATGTGCAATGATAATGCTCCTTAGTAAATTTGTCCGTGTGTAATTTCGGTGAAAGTTGATTCAACTTTATTTTCATGCCAGTTGAGTATTACGCATATGTAAGCTGTTTTATTAATGACAAAGAGATGAAAGTGCGCACCTTCATATAATATACTTTACTGCAATATGAAAAAGTGGAACGTGTTACTCTTTTATTGTCGCTTGCTTTTTTAAATTCTTTCATTTTCTCAAGGCATGCTTTTATCAGTTAAACTGATTTAGATCCATAGTAATTTCTCTCAATGAATCAATCTACCAATGAAAGCTTACGTAATATTTAATCCATATCAACTATATCCATTCGATCTCATTTTACCTCCGAAATTGAAGCCGAAATTCAGTCTAAATTGTTTTGTACCTTTCGAGATAACCCATTCTAAACACTAACTACATATAATTGATCTTTCGCTTAAATTGAAACAATAAAAATTGACTTTAGCATTGCTTGATAGCCAGCTCAGTATAGTTATAGATTAGATATATCTCTAGAATTGAATAGAGATGCCCAAGTGGTCGAAGATACTAGCGTTGAGAATAATAGTACATAAAAACAAAATGATTGAATTAATACGATAAAATATTTACATATTAAATAGGCAGCATTCGTATAATCTGTCCAAGTATGAGTAATTAATCAGTCAGGATGGTCATAGACTTGCACAGCACTACCTAGTTATAAGCGAATTTCTTCTCCGTTTCGCTCCGCTGAACTTGATAGCTTCCCCCACTTGAACTCAGTGCATCAGACGCACCTAACTCTAGCGCAGACCTTTGGTTATAGGTGTAGAAGCAATTGCGTGAAATCACACGTGTTCACTGTGATACTGTAATTCTTTTAGAATGAGAAGGGGTGATGCTCACATGCACCACTAATACATGCGCGATTCTCAAACCTGCTACGCAGTAGTCGAGAAACGCTCCAGCGACGGATTTCTTCGAATCCTATTTCCCTAACCGCCCTAACGTTTACTTATAACGAGATAATACTGTAATTGCAATCGCTATAGCCAGATTCATTTAAACAAGTTATGTCTTTGCAGTGAATTGAAAACGCACCTTTCGCACATCGTTCGCCATACCCGTCACATATTTCCAGTCTTACGTATCTATATTTCAATTAATCGCGATCGCTGTAATAAAGATATTATAGATAAATATGTGCTTTAGACATTTTACGAGGATACAACACTGGTCGCGTGAATGATAAGACCCATAAAAGAGGCTCGACTCACGTGTCAGTCACTGGTGCTTCACGCAAACTGCCTGTGTGTCATTATGACAGCTTATTTGCTTCTTCGTTGGTTAATTTGATACCTCTTTCCTTAGTTCGCACTTTGTCTGCTTTCTCTTCCATTCCTTTCCGTTACGTCTGATGAATCATCCTTTGACAAGAAGTACTAACCATGAATATTGCATACCCATCGATAGTCTACTGTGAGGATTTGCAGAAAGGCTACAAAACGGACGTACCCAGTCTACCGCGCACTCCGATATTCTTGAGCGTATACAATATACCTCTGAAGCGTTTTGTTTTGCCCTACGTATACTTCAGCCCATGGGATTGTCCTGAAGATTCCTATACATATATCAAATTTAAACTATTTAATTATTAACAATAATGCAAAAAAATATTAGCTGTAATGAATTTCTCGTAATATGTAAAATTTTTTCTTTTTCTTCTTCTTACACATAAAGGAAGAACAGTCACGTACGTTTACGGACAAAAATATGGAAAATCAAAAAAATTTGACAAAGCCTCAATAAATCAGAAAAAGTGATTAAGCTTTATTCGCTTCTCTGATCGATCCACTTCCACAGAGATGGATTAACACCCGAATGCTAAACACCTGAAAGAAATACCAAAGTCATCCTCGGTAGTCCAGTAAAACAATAAAACCATGAAACCGATTGCCGCCGTTGATGTATTTGTTTTGCGAAGCCGGTGACAAACAGGATTTGCGTGCATCACTCATTCACAGAAGCAGCATCAATTATTATTATTCAGGCATTTACTTCCACAATGTTAATTACAAACATATGACTAACCAACCTAGAGATGATTGCTCAGTTCAACTGTACTTAATGGAATTTTTGGGAGGATTGCAAAATATTCTCTTGTCGTACTGACATCTTATGCATGGTATATGTATTTTGCATTTCCGGTAGCAAACTTACGTAATCAATTCCAAGCAAATCCAAATGAGCTTCAGCGAATCAGCTACCTAAAATATCTATCTTATCAATGATTTATGGAACCGTCGAAAGACTTTGTTTAATACCTGTGATTGAAATACGTTCACGTGATTCGTAATACGAAATACTTATTGTTAGTAGACTGATACCTACGCTGGTATATCCTGCCTCTTCGCTATCAGGTAGCAGCAGTGAGAATAATTTGTAAGTGGGCAAAAACGAATAAAGGGGAACGAATAACGGAAGACTAGAATGATAAATGAACAACTAATGTATGGGAGTAAGACCGGCTGGCTGGCTACAGGAACGTCGTACGTAATGAAGGGTTTGCGCAAAGGACTAGCCATTATACGCGGATTCACCAAGAAATCTTCGATATCTTCGAAACTATAATTAGACAGTTACGTACATTATGCTTATGCGATGGCGTGTTTGAATATCTAATCGTAAATTGAGGATAATTTTTTTTTCTCCATCTTATCGACATCTGCACCCTTAGCATGACTTCGGCATCGATAATAATCGAAGGCCGCATTATCTTGAGAACCTGGAAAACGCGCACAGCGTCGAAAATTTTACGAGATACATACTAACTAAGCATGATTTCTGTGCTTCTTGGAGTTTTAGTAATTAACGCGTGTCTCTCTGTATCTTCGGGAATGGACGAGACTCTACTGAAGTTTCTTGTGGACGCGAACATACTCTTTGCTCCTACGAGAACGACCGCCTTCTTGTGCATCGATCAAAGTGCGTCTCTAAATACGTTGGTTGACGATTAAATTTCCAAGGATTTGTAATATGTTACGCTCACGAAATTTTTCGAAATTTCGATCTGACGTAGTTTAATCCTTTTATGATTTTCATTGAGCATCGTAAATTAGTGCACGTTCTTCATAAAATCATAAAATAATCTACGATAAACCACGGGCAACTTTATTAGCACGCGTTACGATTAGTTGCTATACATTATGTGTAAATGTAACCTTTACAGCGATTGCATTACCGCGATTATCCATAAGAATTCACAAGGCGTATATTGCAAACGCTCGATTTGAGATAACGTTTTATGAGATAGTGCACGTGTTGATCTGATAGTCATGCATTGTGTTATCATAGCTTCCGTTATTGATATAATACGTTCTGGATAGTGAATAAAGTGGAATAATCTCGGTATTTAACAGAGGAGATAAGTGCTTTATTTGAAATCGTATGATTTTATATATTTAACAGATGATGCCTTACATTTATTAAGAGCAATGTCAAATGCTCATTTATCATATGATATTAGAATATCTAGTCAGAATCTCGATATGAGAATTTCCCGTGAGAATCGACATTACGTCTCATTCTTACTCGACCTCGACTGTCCCGAGGCCGTCACAATCTTGCGGCAGGTGAGACAATTTTGAAACCAATTTTTAAGCACTTTTTTGATCAGTCTAAATAATCCAATTAAATTGGAATTTCCTATTAGGCGAATGAGAGTGCATTATTTGTAGGGCCGTTCAAATGGCTCATTCTACAAGATGCAAAGGATAGTAAGAGACAGAACGATTTGTATCTGGATACTGTCTTTGGAAACCTCGCAATCTTTCCGGACAGTGAGTTAATATTGGCCCAAAGACTTGACGAAAATTCAACGAGATTAATCTCTCCATATCGACCGAGTTCTTATCATAAATTAATTATTGAGGAAATAGGATTATGGGATTTACAAGATGGAGTAACTCTTCTGAACCACGAAGTGTCATCGAGACGAAGAAGGAATCTTGAAAACACTTCGTTGAGATCATGCTTGGTGGTACGTTATCAGCAACTTTTTCTAAATTGAACATATTGGTTTCGTTGCATCAAATTAAAATAAACTGTTCGATCATATGACGATTGATATTGATAGGAGATTAGCTAAAGCAATTAATTACGACTTATTAAAAAAAAAAAAAACATTTAATTTCGGTCGATAAAGATATTATAATTGACATTTGGTCGATAAAGATATTATAATATATTGACGATTGATATTGATGGGAGATTAGTAAAAGCAATTAAATATCTCTGACTCAGAAAAAGATTCAATTCTGACAGATGAACAACTTGTCTTGTGCTAATCGCCGAATTTTTCAAAATAACAGCTAATAATGTATACATAAAATAATAGTTCGATATTTTAAATGTTATACAATTTATTTACAAAATAAATCTATCTTTTAGGTGACGGATCCTGATACATTAAATCATTTAACAGATTATCAGGATAAGCATATAGATACCATCACAAAGACTAATTACCCATGGATAATGCACCTCGTGAAAATGATGAATGCTACGTGAGTATCAAGTAATGAGTTATTTATACTCCGTGTGTTATATAACCGTGATCTTTATTATTATTTATTAGGATCTTTATTATCCGTACATGTTGATTTTTAATTCCACTGGAAAGAAAACAGACTTTTCTTTACTTGAATCGGTTACTAGGAATTGTGACATCGCAAATTTTATTTTGCACTATTTACTGAAACTGAGAACTTTTTGGGACTTATTCTAAATGAATTTGCTTCCTTATTACATTTTCTTATTTATGAATGCATAATCCTCATTTTATAAAGAAAGCGAATATTCTCGACTGAGGAACAATGTAAGAAAAAGTACCATGATAAATTGCCAAATCTGACACTACTTGATGTTTTTCGCATATTACTCTCGAAATGAAGAGATTAATCCGGCGTGCGCGAGGTTGCGTATGACACACCCAGATCCCGCCTTACGCTCCGTGTTAAATTTCAACATCTCACGCGTGCCGAATTAACTCTTTCAATATTGAAATGACGCACCTAGGTTATCAAATAAGGTATGCGCGAGGAATGAGGAATGCCAATATGATGGGACAAAATTTTGAATTAGTTATACAAATATTTTCGCTAAATTTTTTAAAAATATTTTTTAGGTAAACCAAGTTTTGCTATAATCTATGTATTTTCCCAACTTTTGGTATGTATTAAAAGTTTTGAATTTTGAAAATCTGAAAATATATTTAAATTCAGCGACATTAACCCATTACGCTACAAAAATACTAGACTTTTTGGTGCACCTTTTCTCTACTAATTGGGCGTTAATGGGCTAAACACACAACTATTAGGTTTCATAGAAATTGGAAAATTCTACAATGAGAAACACGGTCAGAGACATTATAATTTAGTCACGGTAAGTATATATTGTGACATGGTGAATTATACCCGTCGGGTCCTCACGGGAACACACCCTGGTGGGTTAATCATGTAGAATCTTTTGAGCCTCGTGTAAAATATACTTATGGGACGTAACTTTATTGTGTATAATAAATTTCTATACGCGTAGAATAATTAAATTACAGTGCAGAATTATTCATTGTAGAACGTGTGGTGTAGAATCCGTGAATATATAATATTAATTTTTCGTATAATAAATTCATTTAAATTATTTGTTTAATACCTACACGCGGTCTACAGTATTCGTGTGTAATAATTAAAATGTATGCATGTCTCACAAAAGGCTATGACTGGGCGTTGTCTGGACTCTTCTAAATATGTAATCGTGCAATAAATAATAAGTTAGCACATGCAGTAACCTATACATGTTCTAGAAAAATTTTCAAATTTCTTCTAATCTGACACAGGGTGAATTTCTCCATCGCAAATACTTGGGGGTACCGAAGTAAAAACGGCTCTTGGAGCGGCATGATCGGTCAGTTAGTCAGGGGTGAAATCGATATAGGCGGAACGGCGACATTCTTTACAGCCGAGCGTATTGGAGTAGTGCAATATATTTCACTCTACACTCCTACCAGGTCAGTAAATAAAAAATATATCACTAGTTTTCGTATACCTGATATTATTAATATTGTTGGATACAGAGCTAAGTTTATTTTTCGACGGCCACCATTGTCTTACGTCAGTAATGTCTTCACGCTGCCATTTCGACGATCCGTTTGGATTGCTATTGGAGTATTTATAACCTTGATATTTTGCTTGCTCCATCTCACATTGAAGTGGGAATGGTTCAACACTTCGGCAGAAGAAAGAGTAAGACCTCATTGGTCAGGGAACATCTATGAGCCAAGTATGAGCGACAATCTCCTCACTCTTGTCGGCGCTGTATCTCAACAAGGTATTTATAGTTATCTCAAGAAGCTCTTATTACTTATTATTACAATTAGTAAAATTCACGAAGAATTCTTCCTTTTCCACAGGTTCCTATTATGAGCCCAGAGCAGTACCAGCTCGTATCATTATTCTCATGTTACTTGTGGCTACCCTAAGTCTTTACGCTTCTTACACGGCTAACATAGTCGCATTGCTACAGTCCACTACTGATTCCATTACGACTCTCGATGACTTACTACACAGTCCATTGAAAATTGGAGTTCATGACATTGTATACAATCGCTACTACTTTGAGGTGATTTATTATATATAATTAAATAAAATATTAATATGATCGCTTAAAGGGTGAACACATCCCTATACCGGTGCAACCAATTTCTTATTAAAGTGGCACCATCTTGATTCAATTTGCCTTTCCATGGTTAGGAAGTTTTTTGTATGTGTTAATTAAGAAGCTCATTCGTTTTAACAACGTTCGATTGTATTTTTACCAAAACCACCTCTTCGTTTCTTAACGCCCTTGTGGGGAGATCCCTCGTACGCTTGCGAGGTCTTCAGAACTCTTATATCCTAAGAGTTTTGGAGATCACTGATACCGATTTTGGACTTTATATTTTGAAATTAACAACACCAGATACTGTCAAAATATAATTTTTAAATTGTTATGGCAGGGGGTTAACTATTATCTTGTAACAGAAAATTATGTTTCATTAAAAAAAAAGTGTAGCATGCCATATCTGTATATGAGGTGGATATAAAAAATGATCACATACGCGAAAAATCGACCCGCTCGATTCCACAAAACTTTTAACTCTCTCATTAAATGATCTAATGTTTTGAAATATCATATATTCTTGTTATACTTAGTTTTAGAACTGTTTAAACACCATTTATTTGTTATATCAAAATCCTAGATGTAGCATTTCATTTACACAACGTATAATGAAATTCACGAGAGTCAGAATGGCCAAATGTTTCAGCTTATTTGAAATTTAAGTCATCGTTTCTTATGTCCAAATATTTTTAATTAGTCTAATTAAACTTGTTTTTGGTAAAATAATCTGGTTCGTCATTTGCGACATCATGGCACTTTGAATCATTGGTTTTTATACCCAAAACCCTCGCTTAGAACATCCTAATAGTTCAGATTATTGTCCCTAGACAAAATAATATTTACAAACATAAATACCGAATGGCATCCATGGTTAGAAAAAGCTTGTCGAATACGTATTATTGTCAATAATTTATCTCCAACATACATATAGATTACGGCAAATCATTCTATTATGCATATTCCAAATTCATAGCTGAGGTTTTTTGAATTCTCTATTACATCTAAGAGAATAGGTGTCTTATTCGAATAGACTATCAGTCGTGGCAAATACTGTGTATAGTGGATTTATTCTTTCCAGGTATCTTTTATTTTGGGGGTAACATACCTGTATGAAAAATATGCTATACTAAATAATTCGTTATTGCAGTACGTCGATACATTGAATCTTGTATAGTCGTTCCTTAAATGACGGGCATATAGGCTACTACGACGCCTTTAGAAGATTATATATCTTACTTATTGTTAGTGAATACTCATGTATCAAATCACACTTGTTTTAATCAAATAATGCCTCGAGTTTCTTTTTGCCGTTTCAGTCCTTTCAAGATCCTATAAGGAAGACAATTTACGAGCAAAAAGTGGCTCCAAAAGGGCGAAAGTCTGCATGGATGAACTTGGAGGAAGGTGTAAGTCGACTGCGACAAGGACTATTTGCATTTCATGGAGAACTCGGCTCTGTGTACAAAATAGTCCAAGAAACTTTCAATGAAGATGAGAAATGTGGTTTTCAAGAGATTGACTATTTAAACGTTCTCGATCCATTGATAGCCATTCAAATAAAATCTCCTTATCTTGAAATTATACGAGTAGGGTATGTATGTCAATGCACATCCTTATCTAACTAAATCTATGAGTATCATTAGAGCCGTGATAAATTGAAGTCCAACTTTCAGAGCCCTTAAGATACATGAAAATGGCTTACAGACTCGAGAAATAAGACGATTGTACACGAAAAAACCTGTATGTCATAAACAT
>JARPRH010010942.1:0-12871 GCA_031763665.1 Calameuta haemorrhoidalis
AGCAACTAACAATACTGTATTCAAAGCAATATAGAATGTATTATTTTGAGTTTACAGGTATCGGTATGGTATTCGAAGATAATACTCAGAAAAATCAAAACAGCATTAGACAACAGCTAGAAGATATTTTTCATCGCGATTGGAATTCACCATATGCTCATTCTTTAAATGAAACATATTCAAATATGGACACGACAAAAACTATGACAGGCAATGCCAGGCATAATTGATGTTACAACATACATCATGTGCGTGTAAAAAATTTCATGTACGTAGTACTTCCAAGGTTTCTTTAATGATTTATGTATGTTAATATGTAAACATGAATGGCTCCAATGTTGTTGGAAACAAGCTCCAAACAAGAATTGCTTAGAATATATATTTTTGCGCAAATAATTGTTACAGGAAGAAAATTTATCTACGAAGGAACTAGAATTTTATGTGTTATTTTATGTTACCTTACGAACACATGAATTATCTTCTTCTTTTTTTTTCTAATTTTTTAATTAGGATACAGTAGCATATTTTATAATTATATCTTGTCTAGATGTAATACATTTATATTCTTAAGATATGTCTCCTTATCGAAAGAACGTCGAATATGTGAAGTCAATGATTATAGCATAATTGCATTAATGCCCTTTTTATTAATCATCGATCGTGTGTTTCAGATCAGAAGAAGCAATTAGTTGTCTAAGATAATTACAATTAATCTAATGAGCGAAATACTAGACTAAAAATCATTTTTCAGTCGAGTTGTGCCTTGCTTTAAGTGTCCTTCGGTCATTTTGATTAAATGGTTTTAAGAATACTACCTTTTGCCACGGTGCGATATTTATCAAGTTTTCTATACATATTCAAATATTTATTATATAAAAAATTAACTAAAGTGGGAAATCTGAAGCTGTTTCCTGATTCATCAGTTACGACAATCGCTTAAATGTAGAATGATTCAAAAGTCACTCCGTACTGAAACACTAAATATGAATTTAATATTAACATAAACCTGAACTGGTATACATTAGTTGCGAAAATGTTAAACGTATTAATGCGTATGCATTCATCACTAAAACTACTTATTCTTATAATTCGTTAACAATAAATTATTTTTTTTACTTATTTCCAGAATAGATTGACAACTGTTAAAAATGTTGAATGTACTTAATGACATTTTGCAAATGTTAAATTATAGAGAAGGAAATTGAACACGTGCGTTTTCGAAAGAAAGAATTTTACAGACGCACAGTACAGTTCCAAAATGTGGACGAGTTGGAATACAAAATATTTTACGTAATGAAATCTTTAATATTCGTGAGAGATTGAACATTTTGTGAAAACAGTTTAACCAGTCTCATTGTCAGTTCCGTTTTGTTGTATTCTTTATTCAATTTATGCATTTTTTTGTCATGCACACTGTAACACTGAAATCTATTAAATCCACAACGTGTTAGTGACGTACCACGTGCATCATACAAGTATGGTTAATATTCCTGAGAGTCGATATTTCCTCTTTTTTTTTAAAACTGGTTATATGAATATAACCAATTCTATCAGATCTAAACTTCGTCTCTCTAGTAAAAGCTTCTTGAATGCATTGCAACTTCTTTACATCTCTAAAACTCTCTGTACTTCCTTCTAGTCTTCTTGGTCAGAGCATAACAGAATAACATCTTAAATTAATTTTAAAAAGTCGATACTAAACAGGCATAATACGTATTGTATTCTCATAAGGATAAACGAAAGCTAAATTTGTTATAGTCAGTTATTATTTACAATTGGTATTAAATGTCATAAAATCTGCATAATATAAAAGAATCCCACAGATACATGTGGCGATCACCGTATTTGCAATTTATCTTATTTTTTCTAGATAAGTGTGTCTAAGTGGTGGTACCTACATATCACCTGTTCCTCTATTGAGATTTGCGGCTGTGTGTCTTTCGTGACTATGGAAATTAAATAAATTTTCACATAGATCACGATAAAATTCCTAATACGATTATTTTTCTGTATTAACATTGGATGCCTATAAGGAAAGTCAACTACAGGTCACATAGTCTTTAGTTGGCTTTTACAAAAAAAAAATGTGATTCTCTTTTTTTATATTATACAGCGCTTTAACCTTTATATATTTTATAATTGTATTGCAATGTCATTTTCTTAATGATAGATATCATTGTGTTAAAGATCATAAATCTGCACAAATTTGTTAATATAAAGTCTACCGACTCGGATGCTCGTTCCTTTTATGCACTTACGATATACTGCATGAAAAAGAGGTATAAGCAAAATAATATCTTATATGTAGTTATATAAGTAAAAGACGTAAATGTAATAAAGCCAAAACGACAAGAGTGCTTTTTGAATCTTGTTTCACTTTCTACAAGCCAATGAGACCCTTTTTCAAAAGCTGATCATCCTCAGTGTTATGCAGCACTCGCAAACGTCATTATACCTCCATGCCTAACTCTGACAAACTGTAATTGTAAATAATTCAAAGGACGTCTTTGGCAATATCGCTAAAGGTGATTAACTGTGCTAATTAGTCCTTCTACTCATCAACAGGAGATTGGTGTGCTCTCCGCTTTTGTTAAATACTAATACCATTAAACTTGTAGCATACTAAGGCTTATACGATTACAGATAAAAAATGAATTTCAAATATAATTTCAAACTTTTCATACCCTCAGCAATAAATACGATAGCTTTTCGTCGCATGTCCCATTAAACTGGAACGAGAAAATATTTTTTGAACAAATCAATTTTAATATAACGTACTTAACTTCATCGCACAGAAAGTCGTTGAGGAAAACGTTGAATTAATATCTTGTTGACCGGCGCTTTCGAGCCAAAACCTTTCGGTCCAGTCGGCGACTCTGATTGTGAGTTGTTCGGCCACAGCAGCAGGAATATAGTTGTGACCGGTCAGCAAGGTGTTATAATGACCAGAAAACGGGTGTTGACCCTGAACATTATTTTATAATCTTCAAGGTATATAATTTTATTTTACAAAAAGATATGAAAATGCAAGTCAATATTGCTTATGTACATATTATTATTCTAAAACCTGCTCTATTGACATTAACGAACCAGGTTAAAAAATCCAGAAATTACAGAAAAATCTGATAAGTCAATGCCAATGCATACTAATGCAAAGGCATAAACATAGATGTATTTAGGTCTTTTAAATAATTCGTGGAACTCGAATGCCATTGGTTACCTGCACACCTTGCAAGGTAATTGCAGTTTCGTGTTGAACTGGAATTGTTTGTTATTTAAAGCGGCCTGTTACGTTTAAAAATGTCAAAAACCCCTATGATTACAACTGTGAATACTGGAACCGTAGTTCCTGTCTCGAGCAATCTAGAATTTCTGCACATAAAATGTGACTTTTAGTCGAAATAGATATTTAATTAAAAGACTTGATTGCGGTCGGACTGGCGATTTCACAGTGCACCTTTAAATTCCGCCCAATCCTATCCTAACCTAACTAACCCATTCTTTCTAAGCTCATCTCACAGCAGCATTTTGAATGAGTTAGGACTCGCTCGCCGACCATATTTTTTTAACTAAAACTAACACCATCAGGATTAGTAACAATATAGAATTCCACCACACAAATGTGTGGCTCATCACGCAATGGAGGTAAAAATATATATATTTAAGCACAATCCTGATGACAAATGCAGACAGCAAGAAATGTATCCGTTTAGAAAAATTAAAGTCCATGAATTGTCATAGACAAACGTGGGTCGAGGTATTTATTATACCGAATATTTCCATATGCGATAGAACGTTCCTTTCGATAAAATGTTTATTTCGATCAAAAGTTCTTGATGCAAATTTTTTCGATAAAATGTTCGGACACAATAACCGTTACATAATAAATACTCTGAACAAAACATTCAAAAATATACAGTAATGACAAAAACTTTTATTTTTCCATAAGCCAGGATTACCCACGTCACGCTGATGATGACGTGGATGTCATTAAGGTATCATACGATAGGTACGTGGTATTGATACCAAGATCATTTTCGATTCGTAGATATAACACGATCTTAATAGCAAATGGAAAAGTGGCTGCTCAGTCGTTAAAATAGTTCAAGGTCATCGGAAAATTCTGTGGTAATTGTGTCGAGTGCCTTGTGAACGAAAACTTTTTTATATCAATTCAAAAAAGCAAGTGCTACGTAACAGCGTCCAATTTAATATATTATACTGAACATCGATAGGAGTCTTCAGAAGAGATAGCAAGTTTAGTTGCAGGCTAGGAACACGTTTTCAAAAATCCGCAATCATTTGCATTTCAATAAACGAAAATGATATACCTATGCCATAATTATACTTCAAAACGAAATTGTGGCATTACACGTGAGTATTCTACACGTGCAATGCATGTTTGTTTCTGAGATACGTATCTAAATTTCGAGTCAAATTTTTAGTCGTACATCCAGCTGCTCTATGTTAATAATAATTCCACTAACTGAAGACTGCTTTATTTGTGTTGTTATTATTTATTAATCTCTACTTTAAGCTAGGATGTCTACAATAAACGACGATAAAAATAATGGAAGATCACACACGTTTTGTTTATTATCTATGTCCCAAGAAGAAGGAAGAGCGTACATACGTTCCGAAAACATAGACTCATGGAGTGGCTCCCTCTACCTTACAACAAGAACTAATAATTATCGTAAACCATATTCAACAATTTGTTTTATATGTACACACGTACACGGAGCGATGATGTTACAATCGGGTGATTTTAAATAATCATTATATTCCTTTGTTTTCAACATAAATTTCATATTTTTTAGTTTATTCTTTTTTTATGCGTGATAAGAATTCTGGCTGAGCTCCGATTAAATTGATTATGCGATGTAACTTGAGGAGAAATGTATAAACATTGAATCAGGTGAAATGGTGGATACCCATTGGATACATTAACACTATTCCTACCGACACTACACGTATACCTATTCCTACTATTTAAAAACGTTCATTCGACCGATCGCGGTAGGAATAGCGTTAAAAAACTTGGTTAAAGGGGATTCTGGTTATTGTTCTATCTTCCTCGAGTCAGAATTATTTGTAGTTAGGTTTCAAAATGCAGACATGTTAGTTTGGCGGGTCAGATTTATTGAGGAAAAAACTTATTTGAATCTAACATTGAGCGAAACATATTTGTTGTCATATCAAGATGGTTTAGCCTTTATTTAAGTGCTCTAGTTAAAAATAAGGGAGAATAATATTAATTAGAATTTCCTCCTTGTGATGTCATCTGCCCGTGTATCCGAGCACAGAGATCAGGCGAATATCAGGCTTAATTAGAAGAGACTGACCTAATTTTTTTGGGAACGACTCGTTTTTTCCAATCGTCCTCATCTACGACATTTTATATATTTCAAAGTATTGTATTCGCAGAAAAATATAAATATTAGCTCCTAGACGAACACGAAAATATAATTTTCAAATTTATAATTAAATATCTGAAGATAGTTGATTAAAAAATTTTAGACACATGTTCCCCGTTAGTGCCGGATCGTATTCTAACGCTTGTCTGAATACGAAAACTACGATTACAAAGTTGGTGTTAAATTCTTCGAAGTATCTTTCCGGATAATAAAAATCGGGGCAAACAGGTTTGCCTTGGTTGGTTGGACCATGCAGCCACATTTACGAAATCGCTGTTGCCAGAAAATTAATTTCGTAAATACGAACTTTCAAACTGGAAGTGTTTGACAGCTGTAGATGGTACTGCTCAATCCAAATTCATTTTTTTTTTTGTAATTTTTATCCCGATTGGTTAGGCTATTCGCACAGGCAGTTTTAATTGGACCATGACGTCAATTTCACTTTGAGGGGCCATCTCTTTACGAACGTAAATGTGCACAAAGTTCACGTAAGTGTAAAACTCTCGAGAGCAGTACTCGCCAATGGACACGCGCCTGAGAGTAACTCGCAGGCAGTAATGTCAAACTCGCCGATAGTAGACTCGTGAGAGTCTAAGAGAGAGAGAGAGACAGAGAGAGAGAGAGGCAAGGAGACAGACAGACAGAGAGGCAGAGAGACCGAGATACAGAGAGGCAAGGAGATAGAGAGACAGAGAGGCAGAGAGACAGAAAGGCAAGGAGACAGAGAGACAGAGAAGCAGAGAGACAGAAAGGCAAGGAGACATAGAGACATAGAGGCAGAGAGACAGGGAGGCAGAGAGGCAAGGAGACAGAGAAACAGAGAGGCAGAGGTAGAG
The DNA here is from genome assembly GCA_031763665.1 of Calameuta haemorrhoidalis. Taxonomy (NCBI): domain Eukaryota; kingdom Metazoa; phylum Arthropoda; class Insecta; order Hymenoptera; family Cephidae; genus Calameuta; species Calameuta haemorrhoidalis. The sequence continues at coordinate 6,254 of JARPRH010010942.1, forward strand.
AGAGATGGGGGGAGAGAAGTTCGAACATACTAACTGATAGATATTCGCAAAGATTCGAACCCAGATCGAATTGCGACAATACTCTTAGAAGTACGACCATGATAGGACGCACGTGGACCAAGGAAGACACGCGTGCATTAGTCGAAGAATATGACAAATATCCAATGCTTTGGAATGTAACATTTCAAGAATACTGCAACAGAGCGCATTGAAAAACGGAGTGGGATTTCCTTATTGGAATAGATTGTATCATTGGTGAATCTTTTTTTTTGTAATAGTCCGACCAACTAGTTCTATTAATTCTTTGAATCGACCTGCGGTCATTCTATTTCCTCTGTTTCCAATTCATGTAAAAGATCATTAGTAACGCCGAGTTGCGGTCTCCGGGTTACTCAGGGTTTAACCTGGCAGCTCCTTTTATTTTTTTTAGAAATTCCAATGCAACTATTATCGCTGAGGCGACTTGTTGTTTGTGAGAAGCCATTGCCGACACTACTTACGCGACGCGATGTTCACGAGCTACAGACGCTCTCCAGTGAACATGGTCCAGACAGTAATTTGCTACAGTAACTCCTCGGCTATTGTCGAAACTGCTCGGGAGACCGAAACTCACGTAAAAATACTCTAACGTGGATTGACACTTCAAGACTCTCAAAGTGGAACTGATAGCCTGATTCAATTATGGATATAGACAAAAGATACCTAGTTTTTGGATCTTTTCGTGTGTATATGCTATTTCGAAATTGCTAATGATAGGCGTATGCAAATATTTTAATATTGTATTTATGCGGAATTGAATTTTTCATGTAAATTTCAAGTAGATAGGTTCAGTGGTCATCCGCAAGTGTTCGTTCAATGGAAATGTTGCTGTTTCATCTATGCCCGAATTTTGATATCCAGTATAAATTTCGGCCTGAACAGGTTAACTGTTAGTTTCGAATTTCTTTGACAAAATTTTACGTGTATCCCTTATTTTCGATGGCGAATGCGTAGGACACTACGCCTGAAATGGAATTTCATTCACTACTGTAATCTTTTAAACGGTCAGTTACCGGTTTAATGGCCCTAGTTGAAATTGTTTAGTAATATGAATTTTTATATTTCTTATCTTGAGGCTCTGTAAGTAATTTTCTCAAGAATTTTATGTGATATTGAACAACAATTGACTCCCAATTATCATTAGCTTTTTTATAAAAAGTCATTCATGCTTTTTTTACCCTCTAGCAAATATGTCGTTAAATACAATAAGTCGTTTCTATCATTTCAATGACTGGATATGAGGATCATGTCGCATTTTTATCGGAAGTGAATTATTTTTCGCAAATGCTTGGTATCGATGACTGATATTTGCAGTAGGTAATTATGCACTGTAATACAAATAAGAATGTTCTGTGTAAGTGTACTAGTATAGCTCGCTTTTAAAATATCCAGAAGCTGTTCTAGTTTTTTTGCAGTTATCTATGATAACTTATATTATTATATAACAAATTATACTAAACTATCTGTTCATTATATCGTAAATTTCAGAATAAGCTTTCAATTCTTTTTAACCCGAGCAAAACCCTGTAAAACATCTATGAGTAAAATATGGATGGGCCATCTCTTTATGAGATTGAATACAGAGGAGTCCCCTAGATCTCATATATTTCACACGTGAGATCGATCGTCCATTATTATACATAACGTGTATCAATTGACGTCATAATGCCGAGTGAAGGTATTTGAATGATAATTTGATAATGATGTACAGTAGACTCCTGTATAACGCGAGAGGAAATCGTGCCGTAAGGATGTTATTCTTAAATCAGGTAATTTCTTTGTTTTATTATTTGGCGCGTTGTAAGAAGAATTGGGTTATATGAAAACAGTCGTCGAAATATGTTCGTCACGTTATAGGAATTTGCGTCGTAAGAACTTGCGTTGTACGGGAGTCTACTGCGTGTAGTTTTTATCATCTTATGAACTGCATGATACTCGTCTACTTTAATTTTGATGGTCACCAGTCTTTTTTTCAGGTAACAATAAATGATTGCAAAAAGTTCATTAACGACGGTACAATAAACATAAGACCATAAAAAGAATTTATGGGTCATATACATTTATCCAAATACCAGAAAATTTAAATATCAAAATATAGGTCCATTTGGATACATTTTCTTTTTCGTTCAAAGGTTCATAATTTCATTTTACAAAATCTTTTGTTTTAAAGAAAGTTATTAATAATATGCTTAATTATAACATATGCGCTGTGTCGCTTCTTTTAACGAAGTGAAAACAGTGGACATGATTCAGCTGGTCCAATTCGTTCAAGGTAAAATGTATTAATTTTTTGTATTATTAATAGTTATAATTTTGAGGTCACGAGCGTGAATGAAAAAATTTAAAAAATTTGGAATATGCCACGAATTAGAAAGGAAAATCATTTTTTCGGATCAAGTAAACGGTGCATTTTTCATTGTTATAAAAAAAAATGGTTAAACTTAACGGACAAAGCTCGCTTGACCCAATGGGATAAAACGTTACCGAGTTACAATGCACCCCGATTTGAAAAATGCTGTTTTGAGATGAACGCGTTGAAAATTTTATTACACTTACCCGAGCACGCTATATCCCAGTTACTTGGCGGTTTACAAACGTTTGAAACTTCGACAGTAATTTTCAATTCGACATGTAGTCTCTCTTAAAATATAAAATAAAACATTTAAATAATGTATCTTTAAAAATACGTAAAAAAAATAATTTGTTGAAAATAAAAGACACATAACCCCTTATGTCAAGAATATGACAATTTTTTCTGTATAAAGATAAAAATTATACCTTTCCTTTGGGAAATATCAATAATTATAGTGTAAATGTCCGGTTCTCATTCAACTTATACTTTCAGATTTCGAGATCTTTGCAAACAATCATATTCTTTTTGCTGTAATGAGATGCGTATCATTAAATAATAAAAAAAAAAAAACGTCTAACATAGAAAAAAAAAACAGGAAGCATGTTTAATGGAAAAATACTACGAATACTACAATTTAAATTATACCCTAAGTGAAACGATTCACCAATCATACATAAATTCATAACTTAAATGATTACTTACCTGCATCTTAATTGGCTATGAGATTATACAGCGCAGTGACGTAGTCAAAGTGTCCACACGTGATCAGATGACCCGCTAGAATCAAAGCCTGAAAGTACATGATCAAATAGTAATTAAAAACCCGTCAAATGCGTAGAGTGGCAATTGGTCAAGTCTAGTGACGTAGTATCCCCTCCAGAATGAAGCCTCCTTTCGCGGGCCCATTTCAGTACAAGTCCCCCATCGGATTTGAACACACTGTGACCGTCTTCTTCTTCGTGAGGTTCCCCCGTTAGGTCCTTCGTATCATAAGGTCGTCGTCAATTGGCGCGAGTATAAAAATTCAAAACAATAAGAAAACCGAGATACCATTGTAAGAACTGTAGTATTATTTTATATCAAAGTGAAGCAAGTGTGCCGATTTCGTTGAAAATTGCCTTCCGGGCCACCTTAAAAGTCTACGAAAATACTCGGTACAACATCGGAGAAAGTATCATCTTGTGCGCTGGCTTTGCAACGCTTCGAATAAGGTTGGTGAAACTAAAGTAACCTGAACGACAGTCCAGCAGTGTAGTTGACACGGCATACGATTACTTGCGTATTAATTGTTGTGATTTTGCATCCTTATAGTTGTATTTCCTCTTTTATATATTTAATAAGATACGTTGGTATTACTATGGGGGCTCCTCCGCTTTGTTTAGAAGATCGTTTGAATTTTCGTGCGTTGTAGAATTAAAAAGGGTGCAAGGGAGATTAAGATTTTACAATTGTTATTACGTTCGGATGATATTGATTGTAGGAAATTTATTGATTTGGTATTTATATACAATTGATGTTTGATGGTAAATGATCGATCGATCATCTATTTTTTTTAATTTTAACTGTGTCTTTGCGATGTTTTTAAATCTTTCGAATGAGTCAGTAACTAATGTGGATTACTTGACTAATCATGGTTAAAAATCAATACGATGCTTGAATCGTTCGTGTGTCTGTTTCAAACGTTTAAGTTTGTATTCGCTATAGAACGGTACATTTGATTGTACTCTTATTGCACAATACTTTCGTACGATTCGAATACTCGCGCTGCATTCCTAATTACTCGATGGACATTTTTCAATGCATTTATGGGATATTAACTAGATCGAATTATCGAATTGTTTGCTATTATTGATATATTGTACCGATTAGTGTCGAATGAAATATTTGGTGTGATCATTCTATAGTCGTAGTTTCACTTCAGCGCATAGTTGAACCTTAGTAAGTCTGTCTGACTGCGTACCGTTATCATTGCTGTGGAATTTACACATTCCCAATGCACATTCTTAAGCACTCATCGTGCTTTTACTTTACGGCTATTAATTTTAGAGAGTAAATTTTGCTTGAAGCTTATTTTTAATCGTAAATTTTTTGAAAAATTTCAATCTCTCATTGTAATTGTCGATTCAGGTACTTTGAGAATTTTGTTTTTCACATAAAAATGATCATATAAGAAAAATTTTATAAAATATTGCCTATTATCATGACGTTTGCTTGCTGCGTGTAAATGTGTCACGTTGAAATTTGAATAAATGTAACTGTACCAAACATATTTGATTTGTATGATATTGTTTTCATCATTCTTGACAAATTGTGCAAGAACATTTGAAACCTTGTGTTTGCCCAGTAATCAATATGTCTTGAATAAAGTAATGTCACTATCCATTTGATAATGTTATAAGAGAAAATTAATAATCGACAACTAATAGACAAATAATAACCCCTTGAAACTTTCATTTTTTTTTGTTAGTTTTATTTGCATGAAAATTTATTAGTGTCCGACCGTTTTTTCAATCTCTGATTTCAAATTTCAAGTAAAAATGCGAAAACTCAAATTGGTTTAATTATGATTTCGCCATTAAATTTTTGTGTGATTTATATCGTCTATTAAAGATTTAATACGCTAAAAGTGGAGCTGATAAAATCATAAATATTATATATGTATAACAATAACTAAGAATATATTGCACAATGATTTTTTCTATCAATATCTCATGAAATACGTGACTTTGTTTGCATTGAATTGCCTCTATTTATCAAATATTGCCGAAATGCTTCAATATTATAGCCCCTCGTAAAAAAAGCTTGTTTTTTTCCGTAAAAATAAAATGAACAATTCTTTTTCATGTTCTGCCCTAATTCCTTCTGTTGGCGACTTACTCACTGTTAAATGGTGTTTTGTCCATATACGAATAGTTCACACTCGTTTCCATTAGATTGCTCAATTAGCGATAATGTTGTTCATGCGAACAAAAATTAATTTAGCCGCCTAGAGTCACAAACGAATATCAGCCTACGATAAATCTTTAATGATCTTTAAATGTTTCTAGTATATTCCAGGATTAAAAATATGTATATTTTGCATCTAGTTGTAGCTTTTACTAGTATGTACATAGTATATACATACACTAATTGTAAGTCATAAAGTACACTTTACATAAAAATCTCTGGAAAATATATACATGAAACTATGAACACAAATTCATTGACATATTTTTAAGCAAATTCAAATTTGTAGCGTCTCAATAATCATCTCGAAATCAGAATTTGGACACGTAATATACTGACATACGATATGATATATAAGTCACAATAGCAGTATAAAGAATAATGGTTTAATGATTAATAGTTAAACGGATATAATAGGCCTCCCAAATAGGCAAATTGAGAAAGTATTTCAAGCTTTTTATTTAAAATCACTTTGACTTATTCACAAAGCATACTCATTTTATTACCATAGGTAAATATACCTTTTATTGTGTTTTAATAATCGTGAGAGTTCATCGGTAACATCTTATCGAATTTTCTTAGATTCTACCTTCTGCACGCTATATGGTTACCTGACGTCAGTAAAATATAAATAGCCCACTTTTAGTCTTGAATAATTACGCCAACAGAATGCATTTAGATTGATTATTGACTAATATAACTCGTTCATGGTAAATAAGATTATCATCTGCGAAATTCCCGCAATTACTTCGATGTTGTTGTAGCAATAAAAAATGTCAGTCAATACACTTCTGTCATTTCTAAAAGTCATAGTCATCTATTAATTAGAATTCGTAATCTAAGCATGAATCTTTCCTTAGAACGCTGTATAGATATATGCTTGTTTCTTGTTCCTTCTGGCATAACTAACCGTTAGAAAAATCGCGTAATGTTAAAAACCAAATTAATAAAGCAGAAATTCAAAAATGGCCAAAACTGTAGATGCATCTGTAATGAATTTTACCATAAACATATCGTCATGCTGTTAAGCAGAAAAGAAAAAGAAGCATGGTATTCGGTAAATTTTTCAAATTATTATATATTGGTGTTAATGACATATAAATTTTTGACGATTTATCTACAATATATGTTGTTGAAATTTATATCGATTTATTGACATTGTGTATTAACGGCACTTTGAAAATCCCATTGGTCTAGACGCATTCAAGGGCAGACATTTTTTGCACATTCTTCAAGTATGACGTATTAGGTGTCTGTATCAAGACGTGGTTCCCATGAGT
>JARPRH010011005.1:0-12851 GCA_031763665.1 Calameuta haemorrhoidalis
CCCGGGTACCCGGGTGTGTCCGCTAAGCACATGTACTTCAACGTCGTTTATTTGTATTTCAAAAAATTTGAAAAAAAATTTCGATTGTGTTTTTATCTTCAAAAAGAGTCAAATAATGGGGATCTTGAGGCCTAGGCCGGTATTTAAATTTTTCTCCGAGTTATGAGTAAAAATATGACGAGGTGGGCACCCGGGTATCCGGATGTGCACATAAGGGTTAAGGGCACGTTTACAAACATTGAAACTCAATCTGATTGTACTGTCTACCGAGGTAGCGCATGAGAAGTCGATGTTCGTCATCAGCACGAGTAAATTCGAACAAATTGTTATCGTCTTTTAAGATCTGCCAAAAAATACTTACGTGTAAAAAACTACGCCAAGTATAGGAGTGCTGTGAATTCCTTTAACAAAAAGTATGGAAATCATATTATCGAGGCCAAGTGCATAAGTCACTACATGTTTTCCTATTGTATGATCTAGCACTGGCCCATCATTTTAATTATATTTTCAAAATTTCCTATAACGTTTTCGCTACTCTTTTACATTACTACTGCTTCCCGTATTTAATTATGATTTAATGGTGATTTAATAATTAATAAAACTTTAGATGACTCCTTATCGAGTACTACTTGGCGAGTCCGTGCATTTCTTGATATAAATTTGATACAAAACCAATGTCAACTTTCTATATAGAGCATATTAACAATAACTCATCAAAAATAATCACGGTAAAAACCTAATGACGAACATATAGTATTAGAATACTATTAGTACGTGCAAAGTAAATATTTTGGAATTCCTGGCACGGACCCGCCTGACACGGACCCGCACGAAAAACTAAGCGACATGTGTTTTTTCTTATCGGCCCAACTCAATTTTTGGGGGGCCAACTCAATTATTTCACATATAAAAACGGCATCTTTCTCAATGAAACCAATTGGAAAAATTACCTTACAATGAGAGATCAAAAATGTGATTTTATCAAATTTGTCCAATTATTTTTAGGGGAGTAAACTACCCCAAGATTATTTATTAGAGTATACTACTTTGGACATAGTGTTAAATTTCTATGGAATTCTTAAAGTTCAATTGGATATTCCATATCAATTTCGAGTATATAGCCCGCAAGAGATTCATCGGGTATATTACAAATATACAGTTTTTCAAAATTTTCCTCCCGCTCGAAGGATTCAAATGGCAAAAAATAGCTCAGAGCTGCACCATACAAATTATTTACATCGTAGTACATAAGATATGACTTTTCTTTGCTTGGATTGAACTCTGCGTACATAAACCTGTTGTTCTCTTTAGTATATCTGTTTGAACATTGAGCTACGTTACCTCGAATTTCTCTCTCAATGAATAGCAACATCTCTACGTCGATTAACAGCTCAAGTTCAACGCCATTATACTTGAGCATAGCGTCAAAAGCAAGGCCTGGTGCACTATAATAATGAGAAGAATCTAAATTGTGTATATCCTTTTCATTTCGTAATTCGACTCTGCATTTATTTATATTTATACAGTCGAGTCTATGTTTTTCGTAAGAAATTTCTGCTATGAAGTGATATAAGCATCTATCGCACAGTATGAGATCTCAATAAACGAGACAAATTCCGGATCCAAGCAAAGTGGTAAGCATTACATTCTGTGAAATCTATGTCATCTCCATTCGAGTAAATCTCCGTTTCTAGCATTAGTAGGTGAATTACTTTTTTATTCGATTTTTGCTGAATCAGATAAATTGGTACTATCTCATTAGCACTATCGCAATCTATTCCGTAAATATTCATTGCCAAATTATTCATCTTTTCGAATTTTGGAATATGCTTTAAACTTTTAGGATAATTTTAACCTTTACACCTTAGCACTGAGCTGGAATGGGGGTATGAACTGATAAAGCTTACATTATTTTTAGCTGGATGAGGGCTGCGGTAACGGACCAGAGAAAGCAATACGGGTCATTATTTCTAATGTTCAAAACTGCTTTTTTATTTTGCACATCCTTTGGTAGTTCGATGAAGGTAGACAGGCCATTGTGTATCGGAATATATTTGTTGATGTTCACCGCCAAGTTTATAATTGACCAATGACCAGCTTGATTCCCTTTCTTGAAAGTCTTCAATCTTAGCTAATAAATTTTCCTTCACATTTGTGTTAAACCAGTCGTTAACATCGGTGGACGATAGAATAACTTCATTCTTAGTATTGAAGAACTTCAGTTCCCCGACAATCTCGCTACCTTTCATTGTCTCGAATTTATAACACAAGACGACGTTCACTTTCAAATTTCCCTCCTTTCGAAATATTTTTTAACTCTAGCAGTGAACAATTTTTTGGAATCTTCCAAAAAACAGTCCAAGTCCTTGTGTCGCAAGTTTGCAATCACTGCAGTTCTTATTCTTCCGTTAAAGGCAGATTTCAACTCATCCCAACGCACTGTGTCACTTTTTCTCTCTCTCGCTGTTCCTTCACCTCTTTTTTGAAGTTGTTGTTTAAATTTTTCGTTCAGAGATTTGAGGAATCCGATTATTGTTACAATTTTGGTTTTCTCTCCGATGGTAAGAGTAACGTTTCTCAAAATTTTATTCGAAAGTCTGATATTTTGAGTGCCAAATTTCGTCCACTTTTCAATTTTTGCAATGGAGGATCCTTTGTTCAGAAGTTTATATGCTCCTTCCATAATTGCGGTTAACTTTTTACATTTTGCAGAATCCAGTTTGTTGGCACTAATAAAGCACTTATTGGTTGGAATAACAATGATCGCTGCGTTTCATCAAAGGGTGTTTTTTTTTAGAGGTATACAACTTTAAAATGAAATAAAACATGTAAAAATAATGTTGATAGCCACGGTGTTGGCTTTATTTAAAAGATAATTTTATGCCATTAGTGTTTAAATATGATTTCAGGCATATGGGCGCCACGGCTGGCTCGAATGAAGTGCAATCGGGAAGTCCAATTTTCGAGCACTTTATCGAGCATCTGGGGCCGTATATCGCCAATAATGCGACGAATATTGACTTCCAAGTGGTCCAATGTCTGCGGTTTATCGGCGTAGACTAGTGATTTCACATATCCCCAAAGAAAGTAATCCATAGATGTAAGATCACACGATCGTGGAGGCCAGTTCACAGGTCCATTACGTGAAATTATGGGCTCATTGAATGTATTCCGCAATAAATTGATGGCGTTGCGCACTGTATGGCATCTTGTTGAAACCAAAGCTCTGCCACATCAATACCATTTAACTGAGGAATGAAGAGGTCAGTAATCTTCGCTCTATAGCGCTCGCCATTGACGGTAACATTTTGGCCGGCATCATCTTTAAAGAAACATGGGCCAATGATTCCGCCTGCCCATAAATCACACCAAACAGTGACTTTTAATGGATGTAAGGGCGTCTCAACAAAGGCTTCTGGGTTTTCAACACTCCAAATTCGGCATATCTGCTTGTTGACGTAGCCGTTCAACCAAAAATGAGCCTCGTCGCTAAACAAAATTTTGCGTTGAAAAAGAGGATCAAGCTGAATATTATTTTCAGCCCATTCACTAAACGTACGGCGCGCATAATGGTCACGCGGCATTAATTCTTGCACAAGCTGGATCTTGTAAGCTCGTAAGCCAAGATCTTTTCGCAAAATCTTCCACAAAGTGGATGGGCACAGCTCCAATTGCTGTGCACGATGGCGTACCGACTCATTCGAGTCCTTCTCAACACTACGCTCCACAGCAGCAATGATTTCTTCTGTGCGCACTGTACGACGTCTTTGTGGATGCGTATTATCAACTAGAGTGTGCATAGTTTGAAAACGATCCATGGTTATCCGAATAAGTTGCTCGGATGGACGATTATGTCGGCCGTAAAATGGACGTAGCGCACGGTAAGTTTGACGAACTGAACCATGATTTTCAAAATAAATTTTCACAATTTGCAAGCGTTGTTGTGATGTTAATCTATTCATGGTGAAATGGCAAAGCGTACTAACCACAAATCATCCGTCAACTGTCAAATCAACAGTCCCTAGAAACCGTGATGACAATTTAAAAACCAAACCTCTAAAAAAAAAACACTCTACACGAAGGATTCAAGGTTTTCCTGGAATTGTATTGCATCGGTTCGAGCGATAAGGCACCTACTCGAATTGCGCACTTTGCGTTCGAACTCTGAAGGTTCCGACGCGCATTTGGAAATGCACAAAGGGTCGCTTATCGTCTACGTGTAATTTGATGCCCTGAATAACAACATCAAAACAGTGTCCGGCTGCTACCTGAAGTCTGCATGGTTTCGGGGGAGTCGTCGAAAGTTTCGGGACGGGGGCTGCCGTTCGAAACCTGCGTGAACCTGCACGGAGGCTTCCTGGAATCGAACGGCTGATGAGAGCTGATAAATTTCCTGGAATCGATGCTGCATTCCGGAGGGCTGCATCCTCGACGGGTAATTCTGCGAGATAACGTTCAAGGTCGAACCGGCTGAAGGCTGCCGTCTGAAATCTACACGGCCCGGGGAGGGAGGAAGCGGGTTCAAAGAAGCTTCTAGAAGCCTTTCCTAGCTGGGGGGGGGGGGGGGGGGGGGGGGGCCCGGGGGTGCCCCCCCCCCCCCCCCCCCCCCCAGGGGTTGCATCAAAACGTCGCGCAAGAGGACCGCCGGCTCTGAAAGCACGGACGCGAACCGTCGAAGCTTCTAGAATGTTCTAGAAGGTTCTCGATAATGTGCAATTCCTAGAATCAAGCGCAAAATTTTCAGAACGTGACGCAAAATTCCCGGAATCGAGCGAAAATCCTTGGAAACGAGGGGTCTTTATGATGTCACTTCCGGAAAATGTGAGCGTATACGTTGCCAACTTAGCGCGGACACCCACCTTCCAAGCTTCTCGAGTGTTGGTAAATGCCCGTGCAGGAATCTGTATCAAAAATGCCCACAGCTATACTACTTTCGTTGACTAAGAAGGGTCTGTTTAATTGATATTTTCTTGTCAAGAAGCGGTGTTGGTTTGGCCTACTTCGGTGGCGGACCCACACTCTTTTACGCTGTTTTGTGGTTCGGCAAATGGGACACCCTCGATCTCTCAAAAGAAAGAGGTCCTGTTAGATCAGTTAAAGGTTGAGTGTTCACGGGGACTACCTACCTGTTGCCATTGGTGAGTAATAAAGACGCACCCGGTTCTTAATTGGGATCAAAGCTGTTGTCAATTCAAGCCTTCAACCGCACTCCAAGATATCAATAGTCAACCCAAGACTTCAATTCTAACAGCTCTTAAAACTAGGAATCTAAATTCCGGTTAGCCTCAATATTAAGTACATAAATGAGCTACATTCTACCCATTGGAGGTAATTAGGAAGTGTATCTATTTATATTGAAACAAATGATTGTGTTAAAAAAATTTCTTTGGCTCTATCTATAACTGTGATCAGATTTTATTTAATCTATTTCCACAGTAGAATTTTTTTCCGAATAGAAAAATTACATTGAATATTATTTGACTTAACATTTCTCTAAGATGATAAAAGAACATAATAAGCTGCAAACTAAAACTAATGAAGGTGGATTTGTTATTATTACAAATTTTTTACGACAATTTGGAAAAAATAGTGAAATACCAAGCAAAGACTGCATGCGTCAGTCCAGGCAAAATCCAATGCGTCAACTGCATATCCACTATAACGCACTTGCGTAATTGAAATAAGATAGCTGGATGTCATTTTGACATGCAATAGTAGATGAATTATTAGTAATTTCTTTCTATTTCCTAATTGTTTCTTGGCTTCATATAATTATGGATTGATTATATAGCCCTTTCAATTGAATTGCACTTTACATTGAATACTACATTTTCGTTAAAAATTCAGATATATCTTTATGCACTTCTGCTTATTATATGATGTAGGAATAGTTCATCATATTAATTGTATTTTCAAAATTTGTTATAACGTGTGTTACTACTGCTGCTTATATGTAATTATAACTGAATAGTCAATTAATAATTAATATCGCGTTAGGTGATTTGGTACTCCGTGGCGGGTCCGTGCCATAAGCACTATTAACTTCTAGCGAACTAATGTATTCATTACGCAAAGAAAAGGGAACACGGAGTAAGATAAAGAAGAATATAATTAACAAAATAAAGTGCCGATGCAAAAAAGTATAAAATAAAAGCAAAGCACGCAAAAAGGAAACCAAAAGATACTAAACTAAAAATATAATATCCGTACAACGCAATCAAAACAAACACACGGTTGCTCGCTCGGAAGCACGCGCTGTCGAGGGGATTTAAATGGGCTTGGTCGGAAGGGGGGAGGGGAGAATCGGGAGACGGAGGTATACGCTATGGACCAGGGGGACAGGAGGGGCAGGGAGGGCTTACCGGGACTAGATATACCGAAAACAACTGGACGCCAGTTACTTACTCGGCGTAGCACCATCGAGTGTCCGCGGAAGGTCCTCGAATATTTACTTACTTAAAATTGTACGGCTAGCGGGGGAAGAGGTGAGGGGGGTCTCAGGGAGAAGGTGCCTGAATGCGAAATGGCTCTTAAAAATTACCTCGGTGAGGGTGCGCAAAAGGGCGTGGAGGGACAAGGCACGGAGGTGGTCCCAAAAAGAGCGCAAGATACTCAAAATAGGACATACGCGATATACCACAGGCCTCGAGCTGGTGGGCGGAAAGCCCATCGGAAATCTAAAGAGAACTATGAAAGTTGCCGGACCACGTGGGCCGGCTCGCTATCGTCCTGAAGGGACTTAAACCAGATAAAACGCGAATACTAAAAGGGAGGTAGGGAAGGGCAAAAAGGAAAAACTCATTCACACTATAAAATACTCACTCAAAATTTCACAACACACAATATCCAAAATTGGCACAAAAATCTTCTCTTACTCGCAACTCAAAAATCGCACACGCGAATCACTCGAAACCCTGGCTCGAAGTGCTGATCTCTTCTCGACTTCCGGTCCTCGTGGGCCTCCGGGGCCTCCGTGGCTGGTGAATCCGCAGGGCTGAGAGGGCATGTGCTCTGGCATTGGTCGGCAGTTTCGGCATGGCAGGGCATTGGTGCCTTCTCTTGTCGCTGACCCGTTGGGCCTTCCAGGGACTCGCAGACGGGTGGCACGGCGCTGGCTTCGCGCGCCGGCCAATATGACGGCCTCCAGGCTTGTCAACAATCTACTCGCGGGCACGTCTTCGGGGCTGGAGGGAGGGAGCTCCACCCCAGTTACACGGGCCTCAGGACTACCCGCATGACGGGACTGCACCGGGGCTGCATAAACGTGGCGATGGTCATGTCGGGCGGGTATTCATCCCGCGGGGATATCGATCATCTGGTCTCCTGCCCATGCCATCCCTGTCTTCCGCTGCCTGGGTAACGTAGCCACTCTCGCAATCCTTCCTTGGATGGCTGGTGTCCTCGTAGAAGGTCCTCGATTGCTCCGAGCCAGTGCCCTAGGGGGAAAGGAACGAGAAGGGAAGGGTGGAAGGAATGGCTCTTACTCCAAATACAATGATCCAAAAACCCTAAGTAAACGCAATAAACAATATTAGACGATAATAACAACAATATACGCAATAAACAATGCTCAAGATCGGTGCGGACCTCGAGCCAGGTGGTGGGGAGGATTTCATAGTAATTTTGTTGTTACAATGTATACAGAGTGTATCAGCTAAGATGCACGTTTGAGATTTGACATTGAATATTTTTTGATTGCGCATCAAATGGGTATATTATTATTGTTCGTTTAACTTCCGTTCGCAATTAAAAAAAACTATCTTTGCTATTTCAAACGATAGTGAAAAAAGTTAAATTCAAAAGCTTTAGAGCAAGAAGAAATAATAGAGATGAAAAAAAGTCATACGGATTGCATACATAATAAGGGAGATATTTGCATTCGAAATTTTGTCATTTTTTGACAGATTTTTGACACAGGCCGAAAGCCTTAGCTTCGTGCAGCAGCTTCATACCGAACTCACGATTCGCAATTGTTTTGAGGTAAACGTTTAGTCAGACGCAAACCCATACATGGTGTCTAAAACATATTATAACGCTATGTTTTATTACAAGTTGGAAGTCGAAGTATTCCTGCTATAGATTTCCGTGATCTTGGATGTATTCCTCGGACCCGCTAAGTAGTATTCGATAAGGAATCACCTAAAGTTTTATTAATTATTAAATCACCATTAAATCATAATTAAATACGGGAAGCAGTAGTAATGTAAAAGAGTAGCGAAAACGTTATAGGAAATTTTGAAAATACAATTAAAATGATGGGCCAGTGTTAGATCATAGAATAAGAAAACTTGTAGTGACCAATTTACTTGGCCTCAATAATATGATATCAATACTTTTTATTAGAGGAATTCACAGCACTCCTGTACTTGGCATAGTTTTTTACACGTAAGTGTTTTTTGGGAGATATCACAAGTTTTTGTTGCTCAACGGGATACAGAACTACAGAATATTTTTACGGATATAAAATGTAAATGCATTGCGATATCGCTCAGAAAAATACATTGCGTTGCCGAAAATGATTAATGGCACATCAATTTAATTTGTAAGTCCAGTTTTTAGAAATATATAAAGATATATACAAATCTTTGAAAAAAATGTAATCTTGAATGCATATAAGCGTCGTTAATGGTGTCCAGCTTGTTGAAGCCGTGTGGTAAGCATAAGAGAGGAGAGTGTGTTGAATTATTTACGTATCTCAGGCCGTGCGAGCAACAGAGACAATTATTCTATAGTTTGAGCGAAACGCCAAAGCGTCGCTCGTTGCACACTTTTCTGGACACCCTGGACTTCCACGTCCGACACCTAGACATAGGAAACTACGGACAGAAACACTTGGATACCCTGGATTTACACGTTCGACACCTGGATACAGGAAACTCTGTATAGGAACACTTGGACATCCTATATCTGTGAAAACTGTCACCTAAAATACGAGGACATACGTACACCCATACATACGCGCTCCACATGAATGCTATTAAATACTTAATAATTCTATACTTTTGTGAAGCCAACCTTATACTAACTGGAAATTTAGTGTGAACGGTAGCTTCACGTACAAAGTGTATTTGATTGTGTTGTGTATTCGTAAATCTCTAACACCATCCTGAGTACAAATAGGTAAAGAAGGCGAAGCAGTCAGCGCCATCTGTCATGTAAAAAAGTAGATGGACGTGCGAAGACGACGATGACGACGACGGAACTGAATTAAAATCAACTCGCCATCTCAATACGCACTGATCCCGGACAAGCATCGTATTGAACTTGGTGGAAATCAAATCAGAATCCTCAATTCCTATAATGAATGTATCAATAACTTTTTCTCATATATAGCGGTTCATAACATATTTTGTTCTAAACACAGGTATAAGAAGTTGACTCGGGTAAAGAGTCTGTGCGAGCTGTGCCCTATACAGCCAGTTGCCTATATTTGGCGTGAGACTTGACCGAGTCTTTTGACTATCTTCTCTACATTTGAAATTTAATTCTACCCTCAAATTTCCAGCTAATCGGTATAGTAGTTTATTAAAATTTGGCCAGCAACAGTATACTGCGTTCACGTACAGTACAAATGAAACAAATGTTCAAGTCATCAATCATAATTACCTGTAAACGAAGCTTCTCCCCGGGCTCCACAAATGCATGTAAAAGCCGACCTGTCCTCTCAGCCTGTAAGAAATACAAATAAGTGTATGTGCGATTTTTGCACGTTTCCTTATTCCGTACTATGACATCGAATTAATAAGGAATTAACGATATTAATAACTGTTAAAGTAGCTCCGATTATTTATATAAAGATCTCCGTCAATAGAACGAAGAACAATACACTACTAGCTATCTACTGATTTATAAGGAATTTAAAAGTAATTATTTAATTAAGTCATAAATGCAAACCTCAGCTGTGACTGCTACCGATGACTTTACAATCATAACGAATTTGATAATGTATACTAAGAGCCACCCCACTCGTAACAATATATTCCTTGAATTTTGATTCCTAATGATCAGGAGAATTATTTGATAAGTGTTTATCAAAGTTATTAAAAAAGTAACTGCGAATGAGATTATAGTTTTCCAGCCGTAAAATTCTGCAATGAAATTGGATGCCCGTCTCACTTCTCGATAATATACTCTAAAACAAGTGTAACGATGTATTTATAGTTTGTCACAATGCAATAGTAGCTATTCACTTATTTAGCCAATAAAAATAAATTTTCCACATGAGCCGTTTTATAATCGGGAATGTGAATTTTTTAAATAATATTACATCATTTACACTTGGACCCGTTTTTTATACGTTCAAACTGATCTACTTTACGATTCTTTTGCAAATTTATACATATATAGATGTAGACGGTACGACACATTCGAGAATTCCATGCAAACATACTAAAAAAATCAAAAATATTTTAAACGTAATATAGTTGCTAAGAAAAAAATTATGAATCATAACTTACCTTATTGCATATACAGTTCCTGCTTTATCGCTGATATCGACAAATGATTTATTTAAAATATGTTTGAATTTTGTAGGATTTTTTGAAAATTCATTAGAATATACAGTCTGTAGGCGGCTCAGAACTACATTCAGTTTTCCAAACGTCCTTTTTAGTATCCTGTGCATTGTTCAAAAAGTAAAAATCAATTTCTAATACTGATACATAAACTCGAATTTGCAAACTTGCTTTTGAGCCACTTTTAGCAACTTTTATGTTAATTTTTTTTATTAAATATTTCGTTTCTTGTAGTTAAAAGTAATTTAAAAGCGAATTATAAAATTAATGTAATGTGAACTTACATATTTGCATTCATATGTGCGGTATCACTAAGAAGGGTCACGAAAGTTGGATAAGCAGAGGTGATGATAAAAATAATGCGATGAAACCACGATGAATTTGGTATTATGCTAGTTAATGTCTTCATGTCCTCGTAAAATAAAGCTGTTACTATTCCAAAAATGAAAACCATCCGAAGGAGCAGACTGCGAAGCATCTCATCGTATTGTTTGGGAATTCCAAGTTCATAAAGATCATCATTAATCATCCCGATATTGTTTACAAAGTTGTTCATTTTCTAAAATTTTGCCGAATGTTACTGACTTTATGTAATGCCAAACAAAATTTTCTCATCATCACCTTTCTAATTGTCATTATCATTTACAATATACTATATATTTACCTGGTATCCAGTATGCCCTAAGTAGAAACATATTGTTCCCAGTACCATATAACCCCAGAAAAGATTTCCCAGTAACATACTTTCCGAAAATTGAGCTTCATTATAATTTAATACATCAAGTACGATGCTCGCTGTTATACTTGCGTACTTAAAATATAATATGAGAACAATAGCTGCATAAATACGGCTGAGTATAGTGCGAGGTGTTCCTAAAGGATATTCAAACACACTGATTCCTAGAACCCAAAATAAAATAGTTATCGGATACAATGCATGTGCTAAAATTGTAGGTTGATATATCGAATGAATCTGATGCTTCTTAATATTTCGTCGCGCCTGAGAATTAATCGATTCGATAGCAATGCACTTCATAATTAATTAAAGCTTATAGATGATAATTAGTTCACAAACATTAGTTAGTTTTTTTTTTGAAAAATTTGTGGAAATTTTATAACAAAAACGTCATAGGTAGCCGTTCGTGATCAGAAACTCAATTGCGTTTCAACTAGTTTCATTGAAAACATCATTCTTTATTAATCAATTCTGCTAAATTAGACACGCAATTCGATTAAATTATACCCATGGGAGTTTAATCCCATCAGAATACAATATTTTGACGTGAATCATATTCATATGCACTATAAAGAATTCAGTATAATCATTCATACGGTATCTTTGATCGTGTAATTTAATTTATAAAGTCTCTTCCGGCAGAAGCATTGCTATATTGAATTGAAATTTCAAAATTATCGTTCGGAGTATTTGCGACCATTCTCCAAACGCGACCGAGTAATACTTATAACTTCTCACTACTTTACAAACATAAATTCTCATTCACACAATTTTACATGTGTATCTACACACAGTCATACTCATGCTCGTTCGAAAACCGAAAGCCTTTAAGGTGTTTCTATGGACAATGGCATGAAATGTCATAAATTAAAATTTTTTAGAGCATATTTGTCAACACACTGTGCAAGGTTCTACGAAAGTTTAAAACAATCGGCTATCTCGTTATATAGATATTCGAAGTCAAAAGTAACTGTTTTATTCAGTTTTACGCATACGCCCACACGTCGATATGTCGTTCCATATCTTTTTCTAAACAAATTCGAGCCATACATAAAATTGATAATAAGTAGTGAACAATATAAGGAAGGTTTCCAGGAAGTTTTACTGAGATCGCCTACGTCCTAAAAAAGTAATATCGATCCGCGTAAATGAATTTGAATTGAAAATGTGTGTGATGCCAAAGAATCATGGCGATTTGTGCACACTGTATTTGAGATGCTATTTTGATATATATTTTAATAATCAACTAAATATCGGTATAAAAAATCATATCACAATCCAGACAACTCAAATCTACTATATTAACATTTCATAAAATTTTATTACGTATCAACAAAAATAATAATACAGAGTGTTACGTCCGCGCAGGAATTTTTAGTCACATCTCATACCACATATCACGAATCCCTACTCCAACGAAAGCCGCTGTTACATCCTCGCAGGAATCTTTAGTCACATCTCATGCCACCTATCACGAATCCCTACTCGAACGGAAGCCGCCTTTGAGATATATACATACATATATATATATTGTAACGTATTTTTTCTTAGCTCGACACCGATAGCGAAAATCCGAGAACGTACGATCTGCGAGAACCAAC
>JARPRH010011091.1:0-12824 GCA_031763665.1 Calameuta haemorrhoidalis
ACTAGGCGAGATTTGCATGAGAAAGAAATCCGTGGACAGAATTATTGTGGTGCCAAAGGGAACTCACTGTCGGGACTGCCTGCCTGAGCTGCCTACCGATACCTAAATCCGCTGTCCTGAGTGTCTCCATTTACTTTGGATGATTTTACCTTATTCCAAAGCCCAAAGCTCCTTGGAGAGCATTAAGAAGCTGAGCTAGTCAAATGGAAAGTCTTGAAATATTTTATTTGATCTTCCACGCTTTTCAAAGCGGCTCGCTCGAATGTCTCTCTGTTTCGTTTTTTCGAAATTTCAATATTGCATGGACTAACATTTACGCCGAATCCATGAAAATTATATCAGGGGTAGGTAAACGAGACTAGCAAGTGGATTTTCCACTTAAAAAAAAAAATCGAAAGTAGTATGGTAAAGTAGAAAAAGCTCTGCTTGGAACTTTAGCGATTTCTTCATTATCGACACTCGTCGCAAGCTCCGCGAGTTGACGGTAAAACAGTTTCAGGCTCTGTCGGTAACGGCGATTTTACCAGCTGTGCTTTTCTTACCAGTGGATCCCTGTAATATCATCGGTGCAGAATTTCAATAGGATTTTCGTTAGCAAAGAATTCTTGAGGATATTCAAGGATACAAGTTGGTTTATACGGTTTCACGATAAAAGGAGGAATAATAATTGACTGAAATCAAAGTGGGATACATCTTTTTCTCATTCGAATTTGCATCGTATTAAGCTCATTAAAGTTTTGTACGGTTTTGTGGCAAGAAAAGGAACGAGAAAGTTCGTCCATTAGATGGAATTGCAAATTGCAATTTTTATGGGACTTGACCTCGACCTACATTTAAATGCAAATCGATTATGAGTTCGAATGACTTTTGCTCATCGGCAACTTAAACGTACAGCCAATCATCTCAATGTTATTTTTCTTATCTTTCCCTCTTCGATTACTTGATCTGTGATAACTAGTAATAATAATTAAATTCCAATCAAATTTCTTTTCCCGACATTCCGAAATATTTCCAAATAGAATATCATGATTGCCTCGAAATATCTGTCTTTTACGTTTAGCAAACTCATTGTCTTTTTGCTAAATTCCCTAGACGAAGGAAAAATTTCGTGTCCTCTGATATAAATAAATAATTTTCACAAAAATGTAATAAATCGTGAAATACATATGAAAAAGAAGCCGAGAGCGACATTAAAGAATAAAAAATGTCAAAAATCAAACTCTACGAATACACTACGTCTCAAGTTTATAAAATTATTTTTATCAATAAAAACGTTTAGTCGAGACACAATTTGAACCTTGAAAAGATAAAGTTTTGGCTGATATCCCATCCTCTGGCTGACGCTATAAATAGACCTTCGACAAAAAGTTCTCTCTTGGCGCCTGTATCAGAAAACTGATTGATACACAAAAGTATAGAAGATTGGTTTTGGCGTTTGGCTTGATTTTCCAGTAAGAAATATACCCAGTGGCCCATAAGTATCGACACAATTTAAATGGTGCTGAGCTCAGTTAAATCCTTCAACCCTTTTACCCGAGATGTGTCGCGAATTTCCATCTTCATTTTTCTGTATCACATTATTAATGTACAACTATGCAGCATCACGTAGCAGAAGATTAAGATGTAAAACTTTCTAGGTGCTACGAGCTGAGCCATAAAGTTGAAAAACTTTTTTTTCCGCGAAAAAAAATGACATTGCGTAAGAAATATGACAGAGTCAGAAATATCATCCCCTATACACGAAGATGGAGCGAAACCATCGTCCACACCTGTCAATTAAAAAAATGAAGATGATTATTCCCGCAATTATTCCTCGCGATTATTTTCAGCTTCGCGTAAAATACGAAGTGGAAGGTTTTTTAATGAGCTTCGCTCAAATAAAAGTTACCCCTACTGAGTCATTAAAAATGGAGAATGCCTAATTGGTCGGGCACAGCGATTCTGAAAAGCTCGTCGGGAAGTACGTGATACAAATACTGCAATGAAAATGCTTTAATAGAATTTTCAATAAATCCCATTAAGTAGCGAAAAGAAACAAAAAGATGTTTGGCGGAAGGAGAGAAATCGAGGCGACGAAGGTGGAGGCTGAGATATCTTGGTACGAGAAACGCGGAAGTGACTCGAGGACTGAAAATCCTTTTTATGGTCGACTCGTGCTCCGGAGGACGCATTACAAATCGCACTTTCGAGATGTTTAATTTATCGAAAAGTCGAGTAGTCGAGTTCCCAGTGTCTGTAATTTATCATGAGGGGCAGCCAACTGAAATATAAGTCACCCCTTCTGGGTCTCTCGCCGGCGTCCTAAACAAGGGCAATTCTTCGAGTCGGACTTAACCTCAAAAACAGCTATATTATTTCTGTCGACCGTTTCGTTGTAACTTTCTTGATTTCAGTCCATTTTCACCAAAGGGAAAAGAAGCCGATTTATTTTGGAAAAAAATTCAACCAATTTATACGGTATTAAAGAATATTAAAAAAAAAAGAAAAAACAAAACAAATTACTCGAAGTCAAAAATGAAGAAGGAGGAGAAATTAAAAAAAGAACATCAAGATGTTAGCTGGTGAAAGTGATGAGAAAGTCAAAATGAAATATTAAATATAGAAAAAGAAAAACGGAAATACTACATACAGGCTTCGGGGGAAAAAGGTCAGAATGGAAATATTGGCGGGGAATTGATTGATCGACGTGCAAATAGGAACGTATTGGGTAATATCATAGTGAACAGGAATGACTGATAATACCAACTGGAAAAGCCCCAGTTAAAGATAATCCAGGGTTGCGCGCGGAACGAGCAAACGGCTTTAATATGCATATAAATAGAAGAGCCGTGGCGGACTAATGAAGGTAGACAATAATTAAAACAGGGTTTATGCAAGGGACACCCGCACGGCTCATGTAATAAGCATTTACGAATATGGAAAGTTGAACTTAGTAAAGGCCGTTATAATTATATTAGCTGGCACGTAGCTGCGATAATAATTCTCAAGTGAAATTTTACATATCGTATCAATTCGATTTTGTTGTAAGAACGAACCAAGAATTTCAAATGATGCCGGGAAAAGCTAAAGGATTTTTGCATTATTCAATAGAACCGAATCAGGCATTCTAGGCATATCCATTCTTAACGTACTTCGCCGGAGTGATAATTTCACGTCTCTAACGTTATTCTAACGATCCCTCAATATTACATATCTTTGTAGCTGATAAATTCACAAAATATTTTGCTTTTTGAAGAAAATTTTTTTAATCTTTCAGAGGGGCATGGCGTGTTCCCTACTTTTGGCTGACCCGTTATCGAGATTACTACTCGAGGACAAGGAGTGATCAAACCCCACATTACCATCCAAATAGCGAAGTAATATTCGCACGTATGTACATACGTACATATATGTATAAAAGGCCAAGAGAATGACACGTTTTCGTTGAAACTGACGACGAATCGTTGTCGGATAAAGATTATGAAATAATTTGAAATCGGTCCAACATGCACATCTCGTTCATGCGCGTTTTCATGAAATTCAGAGACGGCGATGCGACAGACCACATGCAAACGTCTGGTTGTAAGATAAATACCATTAATGTTTCATGTCCGAATAAAGCCTAGAATTTTAACGTAGTTTCTTTTATCGAATCGCGTTGCAAAAGCGTCAGCTTACTCTTTCTCTTTTGTCTTTATCTCCTCCTCTCTCTCTCCCTCTCTCTCTTAATGTCCTTCTCGTTGAAATGGTTACGGGAGGGAAACTCGTTATTGCCACCACGAATCATTCTCGTGAGCTGGAGACTATTAAAGGCGTCGAAGCTTTTCTAGGAGCATTGGCGACGACGCTCGGCGACGCTCGGCGACGCCTCGCGCTGACTCGTTACTTTGAAAATGCATGAGCCAAAGTACTGAGAGCGGTCGAACCGGAAGGAAATCATAAAGGAAGAGTAATGGGCGATAACGGAGATGAGTCTCGGTAATATTTTTTTAATAAAGAAAATTTTCAAAAAAAGAAACACTAAGTGGACGAAAAATGGAAACCTGTTGAAAAAGAGGCCGACGACCCCGTAAAAAAGGGGCCAATGATCCAACCTGAAAAACTCATAACTGGGAAGGTTGTTACCTTGTAGAACGCAGAGGACGGCGGGGTGGGAGGTCAGAGGGCGAAGGGCACGAAGGCCGAAGGGCAGGGGGGGCAGAGAGCCAAGAGCCGCGAGGGGGATCAGACTGCACTGGGTGGGGAGGGGGGAGGGAGGGAGGGGCTGAATGTGCAATATTGCCAACGTGGTAATAAACCATTCCGCGAGAATATTGTCCTCGGCTAGAAGAGACAACGGAAGAGTCGCTGCATTTTATCATCGCCCATCTCGATCATAGCTGCGTGCTCCGACCCCCCACCCACCCCCTCTCACCCCTCCTTGGCCCTTATCCCTTATCTTCTTATCTTTTATCTCTCATCCTTTATTTTTCGCCACGCCCCTTACTTGGAATAACATCGGGAAAATATAACGGGATAATAACACTTTGGTAAGCGGTCACGTTTACGAGAATCGGTGATCGGATTGATCGGGTTGGGTTAGGTTAGGGGGGATCAATCAATATCGATTAAAATTTTACCTGTATTCTTTTTATGCACATAACACGTACAGTCCGAATGAGAATGTAATTTAGTATTTTCAAGTTGTCTGTGAATTTTTTTCATCAAGGTTGGGAATATTGAGCCGAATCCTTGGTCGGCTTTTTGCGACCGATCGCTAAGGGTACAATGAGGTAAACGGATGTACATTAGGGTTTTAGTTATCGCAGAAAGGTCAGTCCGATAACGCTAAACGTAGGGGTGTTTTGCGTGACCCGCGTTATTCCATCTTCCGCATGAATTCGCGACGCGGGTCGTGATTTTCGTGCGATTCGACGG
This sequence comes from Calameuta haemorrhoidalis, assembly GCA_031763665.1. Taxonomy (NCBI): domain Eukaryota; kingdom Metazoa; phylum Arthropoda; class Insecta; order Hymenoptera; family Cephidae; genus Calameuta; species Calameuta haemorrhoidalis. The sequence goes on from JARPRH010011091.1 coordinate 4,897, forward strand.
TCACTGCCTCAGGGCCTCAGATATCCGGCCTGGTTTAACCTGAGCAGCTCTTCCTTTTCTTCCTTTTCTTCCTTTTGCTCCTTTTGCTCCTTTTGTTCCTGCAACCAACTTTTTTCCCCACTATCTCAAAACTCAATGAGGATTCGAAAGTTTTAACGAATTGAGTTTGAAGGAGAGATTGTGCTATTTTTAGAAAAGCATCCAAGATCGAAGATCCTTGCAGCATCTCGATGCTCCGGAACGTTCGGATGACATGGATGCTCGGTATCATCGAAGATACAGGAAGTTTGAGATTTTAGGCTTTCGCGGCCAATATTATCAGGAAGATACAGGAACCCATGAGTTTTCGTAAATAACCAGTGATATCCATCGTAAGACCGGAAAATGTGGTGAAAAAGGGTTAAAAAAGAAAGATGGCCGATGACTTTCGACGTAAAATTAACAACGATCAGCTACACGTTTTGCATAGAGAGTGCAGCCTCCTCGGATACCACTTTGCCTTATCTTTCTTATGCAAGAAAATGATCCTTCCTCTTGTACAAGGTGTTTCAAAAGGTAGCGACCAATACTTAATGCTGCAAGACAGGAGCAAAGAAGACATTGTTATGCTACCCCATGGGAATACACGGTGTCCTAAAAATAGCATCATCGAACCGAATAATAAATTCAACATTAAAATGGAGTCCACGTGCGAGTTCGGCCGGTATGACGTCACGGAATTCAAAAGGTTTTCGACGTTTGAGAATGAATTAAACTTTCTGGTCACTTGAAAATTATTGCGTTTCCTTTGGTCGAATTTGATTAATTATTTTCAGCGCAATTTCCGCACAAGTGGGTTTCCCCATTTCCGTTCGGAAAATTCTTTTTGAAAAGTACCTTGGAAAGACAGGAACGGTACTGGGGTATTAACGAATCTATTATAAATCCATGAACCTACGTATGAACTCTTGAACCCATGAACCCAGGATTCTATGAAAACTCGGAGCCACTAACGAACGAGCAAGCGAACGAACGGTAAACACACGTAAGTTAAGTTATGCATCAGTTAGTTGCCAGTTATCTAGTTTGCTCCAGATTCGAGGACTGCAGCCTTGAAATATACCGGGTGTTCTCTGAGGATCGATTTGTAGTAACGAGATATGGAGGCTCAAACTTTTTATTGAACAACGGAAAAAATGGCGGCTAATAAATATTTACAAAATCTCTACACAGAATACGTACCTAATTCGGCTTGCTAATGATCCAAAATGTGACGTATTGGGAACCAAAATTTTTTTTTTAATTTACGCCACGTAACTCGAGCATTTTTCTTTGACGAATATACACGTAATGCATATCTTACGTTATGTAACTGATATTTTGTGTAGCATGTACTAAACCTACCGTGTAAAGAAAATTTATGACTTCGATTCTGCTTCAAGATTTTCACGAGTTTTCATTGCACCACGTGCAGTCAGATATGTAAATCCTAAGATCCAGGCCACTGAATTATTTACACGCTAATTCGATGCTCTCGCGTAGAAATTACGTAAAGAATGAATTTTGACTTCGGTCACACCCGTTACGTGCGTTTGCCATTAAAACGTAAGGCAGCACTCGAATTCTCATCAATTTCAGTTAAACTCTATCAGAAGTTATTTATCGACTTTTTCGAAAGACCTTTTACTTGGTATAACAAACATTTTTTTTTTATTGAAAGAAACTGACCACGTAGTATATACAATATATGTGTGTGTATTGTATGTAAGATACATACGAATGACATCACGTGGTCATATCCTAGTATTCTACAGGGTGTGACGGTGCTCGAACCATATAGATATATTAAATTGAATGGTTCGGTCGTCGCTGTGACTCCCATGGCAGCCATTGGTCCAAAGAAAAAAGATAAGTACGATATAACGATGTCTTATGGTATATACTATACACGTCAATTCCAAAGGTCCTAGACGCCTTAAGGATCCTTCGGAAAAGACGATAAAAGTTAATACCTGCACACGTCACCGTTATGACGCAACTCAATCCCCATGCACTTTCTTTTTGCTAAAGTTTCCCGACACTTTTTTCCCCGCGCGGCAGCACGAGAATTTTTCATGAAAACAACAAAGTTTCCAAAGATTTGGACAATTTGGTAAAACGTTCGATACGAGGAACTCGCGTCAACTTTCTTTGAATCCGCCCAACTTTTCCAAGTGCCTGCCTGTCGATACGTGAAGTTTTGTGGTCGTGGGGATCCTGTTGTTTCAACCCTCGGAGCTGATTTTAAGAAAATCTCCACACATGGACACACACATACGCAATTCGGCTGATAAACACTGGATCCATGACGCGTTCGATGTTTGTCCATAAAAAAGTGGCCTACCCATCTTTTACGACGCGATACGATACTATACGTCTCACATATATGTATACACACACACATACGCCTTACAGGGAAGAAGCCAAGAGATTCACGGACACCCGGTATAACGTTTTCTCTACTGGCTCGCATTTGTAAGGCACCTGCGGATGTGCATAGATTTTACGAAGAAACGCGACGTCGCACCTGCAGTCGGCGCGTCGAGCGAGAAGCGAAAATAGGGCGGAAGTGACGACGTGCGTCGAATGGAAAATTCCAGAGAAAAGAATCGGCGTGTCGGGAAGGGAGGGGGGGAGGGGTGAGATTCACGTGAGGCATTTTCGTGTCTCGCTAATCGCGCCGAACGACGTCGGCATCGCGGCGGGAAAAATGAGAAAATTACAAGCGTCGATATAGGCCGATATTAAACTATATTGTTTCCTATCGAAAATCCCTAGGCATATTTTTCGTGTTGCTATTTTTTAATATAGTGAAATTGAAGGAAGAAAAATGAAGAGACACGTAGCAGTGCTCGAGCGTAAATATCACAGTTAATATGGCAATTAGCCATCGCGTTACGGGATGCTTGCTGGTAATTCGATCTTCTCGCGAGGGAAGCTCGTTCTTTATCCTCTTTAATTCGCTCGAATCCCCCTGCGCCACGTGCTTCGTCTCGATGAGACAAAACGGCCTACGGTGCTCGAGGCTTTTACAGTTACGAGGCCGAGAAAAGGCGACCAGGGAAAGAGACGTAAATACGGAAACCCTCGAGGCTTTAAAGCAACGAGCGGCCATTTTTGTTGCTCTTGATGACATAAGAGGCTGCGAGTAAACATCGTTAAATCTCTCATCGATTTTCATCTCGTTAAGGGGTTAAGGAATTTGTCGGATACTTCATATTTTTTTATTGAACAGCAGGTCACCGGGACTGGACCCAATTGGTCCATTTCCACCAGTTGAGGATAATTGCTAAGAGAAAGTCGGCCGATGTCAAGTATCACATGTTCTTTCTTCTTGTTACTATTAATCTCTTTATGTTTCTCGGTTATTTAGCTTTTTATTGGAAAACGCAAATAATCTCTGATGAATCCAAAGGGATTACGGAGTCTCGTCATGCGTGTTATTCGACGTCGGACTAGCCGCGTCATACGTGACTGTGGCTGTGACTATCTTATGGAGTGACTAGGCGACGCGCAGCTGTGCGGACGATTCGCTGCATATAAATTGCAAAATCCAATCCATTCCCGGTTAAGGGGGGGAGGGGGCGAAGATGAAAAGGAGAAAAAGGTGAAGCAGCAGGGATGCTGGACCGTCGAAGGAAAGAAGAAAAAGGAGAAAAATTGGGTGAGTTGGAGAAGCGATGGGAGGAAATATGCCGCGGGAATCTGTTCGAAAAATCATTCGAATAATGGTGATTTTGGAAAAGCAATAGAGAGGAAAGTCGAAAAATGGATGCTGAATCCGAAGATTTGAATCATTCGAAGAAAATTGTAAATAGCCTAAGAAACCTTTTGACATTGTGGTTTCCGGGGGCAAGGAACGTCTGTTTTACGTATTTGTCAACTTTGACCTCGGGCGGGAAAATAACTGTTCAAATAAAAAAAAAAGATTGCGATGAGTGGTGAATTACTTTTTCTGCATTGAAGGTATCGAGGACTGACAAGGCGAAGGATCCTGTTTAAAAATGTGAGAAATAAGTAATTCCGCTCGACTTGGCGAAAACACGTAAAATCGAGGACAATTGAAATTCATTGTATAATCAGGCTGGCGGAAGAAGGGAAGTGAAAGGAGCTTAAGCGTAGGTGACGCTATGACGATTTATCGTTGTAAGGGATGATCCTGGTGCTTTTATCGAAGGAATTTCTTGGAAACGGGGTCATGGGGTCCTTGGTAGCTGGTACCGTGAACGAGGGGCAGGCGGGGGGAGGGATTTCCTAAGAATCGATGCCCAGAAGGGCGCTTCGGGTCTGCGCAACGTATTAAGAAAATTTCGAAAAGTGACATGTGTTTTCTTTGATTTTTCAAAGAGACACCAGTTGGCGCCACCTTCGGTAAAGAGGATCGGAGCAGCGGAAGCCTAGAGCAGGGGAGGCTTAGAGCCTTACTCGACCTTTTGGAATTTCTCGAGGGCGACGCCAATGGAATTTCACTACGTCGTGTATTCTCGATCGGGCACGTAGAAATTCCTGCTGCCATCGACGCTGCCATGTCGATTCTCTATTTTCACTGGACATGACGGGACAATTCATTGTCGGAGACTGACTATTCTTCTTTGCATTGTCGGAAAGGAATATATTGCGTTTATACCATCGTACACAACATACGACATAAGGATAACAACTGGAGGATTTCTTTTGGACGGGTGGACGACTGCGAGGGAATTGCGGAGGAGTTTTAGAAATATATATTTTTTTTTTCGACTTCACCGTAAGGAAGAGGAATGAAAAGTTTTTAATTTCGCAAGTATTTTAATTCGTTTCGAAGAAAAGTTAATCGATAAAAGATCGCGATTACGTAATAGTCATCGTAGCCTCGTATATTCGTGGGAATATCCAATTTCCGACTTTTTCAGGAATTTATATGTAGTCATTGATCTTTTTAATCATGGAAAATTGTATGGAAATACTTGGATAAAGAATTACGCGGACGTCAATAACGTTTGGAAAAGTTCGATAGGGGCCGTTTCACTCGATAAATTATGATTTCAGTGCGATAATCGAAATTTCAGGAAGTTTGATAACTCGGAAATTTTTATTGCTTCTTCTTTCTCAAGTCATACGTAATTCGTAATTTTACTTTGAACTACAATTTCTCTTTGAAAAGTAGACTTTTGTTTAACAAGCTCTTTTGCCCTGGTAAAAGTTAGCCTGACGTCGCAAAGGCAAAATTCACTTATAGGAAAGGAAACGAACTGATTGTCCGAGCGACGCTAACGACGCGTCATAAGGATTCTTGAATGGGAGCAAAACGTAAAGGCGCTGCAGAATTATTACGTCAGTGCCGTAGAGTAGCAGGTGCTTCCCAAAAAGTGTCGTAAAACTGGGTAGAACGTTGCAAAAGGTACATACAGGACTTGGAAGAAGGAACGGTTGGTCCATGACGCAGCGGCAGGTCAACGGAAATGTCAAGCTTCGGTAAACTTTTTATTTATTCAGACTTCGAGGCAAAAGCGCAGGACACGCGTTTCAGCGTTGTTAGCTTATTCGTTTCTCCCTTATACTCAGGGCCGGGTTAAGAGATTCAAAGCTCCCCTGATTAAAACCATGAATCAAGCTCCGAAAGTTTCTGGTGTTTTCCGTGAACGCGAGCAGGAGCACGAAGAAAGTAGAAAGAAAGCAAAGGAGAGAAAAAAGTCCCAACAAACTTTTCGGGGTCGGTCAACCCTTTCATCTCGTAGAGCGTAGAGGCATAACGCGGTCGTTATCGTTGGGACACTCGTAGAGGTAAAGAGGTACTGGGAAAAAAAGAAAGAACTTTTAATCCTCTTCTTGAATGGCTTAATGCTGGGCATTTTTATATATAATATATGTATATAAAAAAAGCGTTAATATTTTAGGGGTGAAATAAGCCGACGAAACGCAAAAGCTTTCTTCAATTATTCATAAAAGTCGTCTTTATCGAACCGATCGACGTGATGGGATTTTCCATTTCGTTACCGTTCACCCTTTATATCAGCTGAATACTCGGATAACCAGTATTCCAAGAGGATAGCAGTGCTACCACCCCTATAAGGTAGTCCGTAACATTGGCACCCGTCAATAAGGTAAATTCTCCACGTTCGAAATTGCATTCGGGGGGCAAATATGCATGTACAGGCTCTGACGTCTGTATCTATATATGTATATATGTATTACGATTGGTTCTCTACAAAGAGAAATATTATTCTTTCTTCTTCCAAGCAAAGGAAGGTTGTTGCGAGCGGATCACATTTTCTTACGCTGATATTCCGACATGACAATATCGGGCGTATCGGATGCTCCTGTCAGTCGGACAGAAAAAAAAAGACAATGGACAGCGGGGTGCGTTGTCCTGTCGTATACAATAGTTTCAGACGAGACTTACGTGTAAAGAAAACTGCTTCGGGAAGAATTTTAGTACAAGCATCGCCTACGTAATATTTATTTTTATAAGAGGCATCTGATGCTTTTTACCGTAAGAGGAACGTAAATTTCTGTTGTACTGAAGTTTAGGAAAAAGTCGGGACTAATGAGGGTTGCTGGTAAAAATGTTTCTTTTTTATCCACTCGAAGTATTTTCGGAGTTACCGGAGAGCATTGTGTGGTAGAGAAATTCAATCCTGTAACGACAACCACGGTTTTCCTTTATTCGGGAATGGAAACGCACCCTTATGAATTCCCATGAAGATCTTGGTCGTGGCTTTATTTATTTTATTAATATTCATTAATTCCATTATTTCATGCATGGAATTTATATTAGCCCTGTGGATTATAACTACTAACCCCCTTGACATTCTTCAGTCTAACAGGTCCCAATTGCTCTTGCGATGTCGATTCAGGGATTTTAATTTCCTGGGTTTAATTGCGATCGTTATCGAGACTTTTTCGAAAATTGACCCGAAGAACAAATATATTTTGATATTGATGATGCTTCTACGGAGTCAATCGATTATACTCGTAAAATAGTACGGTAAAGAAAATACAGGAAAGTCGTGTTGATTAGGGTGAATTTTTATTGTGCGAAAAGATAAACTACAGGAGGACTTATTTGATGAGCAAATAGGGAGGCTGGAAGAGGTAAGAAACTCAGCGTTGTCAATGACAGCGCCAATTGACATTGGCAGAGATCTTTGAATAAGGCGAAGAATATAAGGGTCGTAGGTCGTAGTAACGAAAGAGACAAAAATGTTGGACTTTTTTAAAATAGTGCGAGAGAACCTAGTCTCAAGAGACTGATGGAAATAACGAATAGTCACCAGTGCTCCAAACACTTTTTCATTGTTTCACGTAAACCGATAAACGTGCTGGACATCCCATTGAATTCCGTGTGAAATTCAATAAGCGAAGCTATTGAAGCTTTCGACGAAAATACTAAATCAAATTAGGCTTCTAATTTCCCCTTAATGTAGGGACTCAGCTGGTTTAGCGAGTGGCCGGAAATGACTAAAGAAATTGAAAGTCCCGCAAAACTATCGGGCGACTCTTTCGGTAGAAAATACGTAAATGTAAAAGCAATGGCATCTGGGGGGGGGGGGGGGCGAGGAGATGAAATGGCGAAGAGATGAAAGACGTGATGAGAAGTGAAAGAATCCTTGAGATCGAGTGCAATCGAATTCATCCCTTCTTGCATCCTGGTCTTTCCTATGCCACCCCTGCAGACTCCCATCCTTCCTGGACCAACCCACCGAGTCATTGCAAAAAGGTGGAGAAAGCAGAAATCGAAGGTGGTAGGTTGGTTGTTAATTTGAAGAAACTTTCCAAAGGGACTCAGAAAATAATCCCTGAGCCCCCCTCCCGCCCGGTCTGATCTGCACCCCCCCAAGTCCCCTTTCGCAAGCACGGATACCAATGTAGCTCAGGTCGTGGACCAGGAGGTAGGAATTCCGATGGGACGAGTCGATTTGAGATTCCAT
>JARPRH010011134.1:0-12807 GCA_031763665.1 Calameuta haemorrhoidalis
TGACAATACGCTGTACTGATATGAGCGAACAAAACAAGATGCTTCATTTCTTTTGCAAGATCCAACATTTGCTTGGTGCCACGAGTATTCAATATGACAGCTCTTTTAAGAAGCTCATCAAATCTGAAAATCATAAAAAATCATAACTGTCTAATCTATATAATATTATAAAGAGGGAAAGTTTGTGAGTTTGAATGGTTATGCTCGACGATCTCGAAAACCAATGAACCGATTTTTACGGGACTTTCACTGTTGGCTTCCTTATGATCTCTGAAATGTCATAGGCTATGTATTATCACAGTTATTTCACCAAGGGTTTGAGTATTGAAAAAAAATGTTGGACAAGTCGGAGGAAGAAACGGTACTCGCAGTATCTAAAATTGCATACATTAATAAATCTGTTAGATATATCGAAATCATGAATCGAACGTAGGATTTAATTACTTCCATGAGTTTGAAAGATACACGTGTTTGATTTTTGTAATTTGCATCTTTCCTACATAACAATGAATATTGAAAAAAATATTTTAATATAAGTATTATATTAAATTAATACCTAATAATACCTAACCGTAGGCAGCCTCCTTAATAGTCTATATATAAAAAATAGATTCTCTCTATATATCCTATTGACTCATCAATCCTTTGACAAATCTGCCAAAAATTTTGCTTACAATTAGTTACTCTCTAGAACCTTATGAAAAATATAAACTAACATCGATATAAACTATTATAAGTTTAATCGGCATAGTAATATACTATAAGTATTGATATTTTAGTGTTTGCGTTGAAGATTAAATACAATTAGTTACATAAATCATGCGTCAATCGCGAAAAGGTGTATTACTCATAGGATAGTAAAAGAGAAAGCATGGTGTTAATGAAACGAGATCGCGCAATCATGGGTTTTTACTTCACTAACAAAGAAAAAGAGCCGATAGGACATAACCATCCTCTTGAAAAGTCAGTTAACATAGATACATATGGATGTTCTGTGAAAGTCATAGTTTCGTCCTGGACGATTTTGGTATTCCGTAAAATATAGAAATATAATTTCTAATTATTTATAATTTCTAATTCATCTTGAAATTATTCAACACAGCCCCAACGTAATTTTCGAAAAGAAACTGTATCTATTATTCGAACGATTTACGTATTCCATAAAATAGTGAAATATCATTTCTAATGAATTTCTAATTTCTAATTCATGTTGGAATTAATCAACACAGCCTCAACGTAATTTTCGAAAAGAAACTGTACCTATTATTCGATCAACAATTGGTGCTATAGTTTGTTCAAGTTAACTACCGTACTAACCTTACTGTTGCTGCAGCATGATACACGATATCAATCGTATTGCAAAGCATCTTTCGGTCGTCTGCCGAGAGTCCCAATCCTGGTAAAGATACATCACCACTCACGGCGACAACCTTTTTGTGTATTTCAGGTAATCCTCTGAGATCTCTGACTTTCTCGAAAAGCTGATAGTCAGAAATATTCAATTGTTAAAGATCAAATACATATCCTCTTTTCAGTATAGATATAGAGGAAGGTAAACTTGAATTAAATAATCAAACTTCTTTTAGTTCCCAAGTCCTACTATAGTCCGTACCTAGATTTTTAGACATGATAATATATATACATATGTGCAATAATAAAAATACTAATTCTGAAAAATCTGTATGATGTAATTATATTGGGTATCGTTTTAGTTTCTGATCTGTGATACAAAATTTTAATATTCACTTCTTAATTCTCCTTAAGCAGTGTTTTAAAAAATCTAAATTATTATTAGCCAATTGTAGTAAATAGGTGGAAACAAAATATCTGTGTACAAGGATGTTTCAGATTAAAGATAATAATGCAGGATATTCGTAATTGTCTGTGTCATTACATCTGCCAGGTTTGATTGTGCAATTGGAATTGTTTATACTTTACTGTGATTTCTAAGATCACTCTGTTGCAATGCGGCTAATTATGAATGTCAGTGAGTCAAGTAGGCATTGAATTATCATATCAAACAATAAAAGTTCACGATGTGGTTGTTAGGCAAATAGTCAATTGACCCTTGAATTCAGTCGTAGATATGTTTTACATTTAAATAGAAAAAAGAAAGTGGTACTCGTTACGTTATATGAAGGGACTGTTTGTTAACTTTTGACTCATATGTCCTAAGATAGTATGCAAAAGCGAAATTACTATAAACAGTGAAACGCGGCGTTTTCAAATGAACATCTTTGCAAAAGAGAAAGTCGAAGCGAGTAAACTGGGAAAGAATCAGTAGATACAATTTTCGTTCACGTTGAAATATAGTATCGTATAGTCGGTTCGCGAATTCAACGTATATTTTGACAGATGGAAAACGATGCTTGTAAAACAGGCTTGTATACAAATTTTGTTACAAATCATGAATATTTACGATTTTGCACTGAGATATATGATATTGTTTTATTTTATCATATATTTCGATTTATTCATTAGCGATATTGTGGAAAGCCACGATTTATTATTGTGTTGTATTATTTGTAAACTGTTTAAAAAAAATTAAATATGTCGACCGACTATACATAGGCTCACCATAGTTGTTTATAATTTTCGTTTCTAAAATCATTTAATACCCATCGAGTACAAATACTTGAAATTCCACGTGGTCGACTGACTTTCTCGCCCGAGAACTCACCAGTTACAACTTTCAACTCTTTGCGTTTCCAACTAAAGGATTAAGCGTTGACGCACAATGCCTACGGAGTTTAAAAATTTTTGATAGTTAGCCTTCGATTGAATTTCGAGATCGTACGAATTGACGTGAAGACCTTTCTTGATAGACATTCGCGGTCACAGATCTTTAAAGTAATTAATAACATCGAAACATATCGTCTCAAAGATAATCGATTAACATGAAAAAAGTATTATGCAAATTCAAGTATATTAACTTCATTAAGTCTTACGTTTAAAAGATCATGGTCACTTTTTGTACGATTTGAGAAGGGATCGAGCATGGCCAAAATAGTAAAACCATGTATCATTATAGCAATTACAAAGATTAAAAATTCTAATTACATAATTCACAATATCAATAATATAAACTCTATAATACCTACAAATGGTAAAACAGGTTATGCAAATTGAATGGTACTCGAATTTACATTTTCTCTTTGGCCACCGTCGATAGAGTGTTGAAATTAAATTTTTGAAAGTCCCAACAGTTAGAAAATTAATAGTATAAGATATACGAAACGCGATATATTACATAAGAAAACAAAATACTCTAATTCTAATAGGAAATGTGAAAGTGTTCGCTAGCAGTGAAGAGACCGAAAAATTATTTTGCAGGTTTTGGACGTTTTGTGTAAAAGGGAAATTCATCTGACCTGCTGGCCTTGTTATTCCGGTATACGGCATAACTCTCCCTATCTTTGATGAATGCACGTTGCGTTAGAGCAGACAGTTAAGATGTGACATAATAACGTCGAGAGATACTTTCACTGGACGATCATTTTTTCCCTGGAGTTACAGAACGTCCTTGACTCTGTTTCTACTAAGCACGACTCCAGGGCATCTCAGAGGGTTTGCAATTTTTAATCAGGTTATTATTACAGCTGTTATTTCCGGTAAATTTCAAAATTCACACATTACCTTTATACAAATTGAATAAGATAATAATGAAAACTAGTAACACCTGATAGTAACGCTTTTTGAGGTTTTCTTTTTTTTTATTCACCAAAGCAATTTTCATATCTCCATAAACAAACCACTTTAGACCTAGTACACGAAGAATTTCATATTGGACATACGTTAATATATTTTCCCTTCACTTTGACAGAATATAATCATTAATGCTGAGAGTTGTGTTCACTGATATATTTTATAAACCAGTGACGAGATTACCGATTGCATTGTCGCATATGTAATTAAATGTCTGACGCTAGTATCGAAAATTTTTATACAAAAAAATTTCCATTGTGATATTATGTAATTGATAAGCATATCATAGCAGTCGATAAAATCTTATCCATATTGTATTAGTGAAAAGTCAATAATTCTGAATTTCACTCTACGTGTATATATATATATTTTTTGCTAGGGGATACTTTGTGGAAGATTTCATTTACGAAGTCGCTATTCTGAGGACAAGCGGCTATTTCAGGGACCTTCCTCAAACAGTTTCGAGCGTAATGACTGTTTTGAGGATCATAAAGCGGACTGTCTCACCAAATTTGTTTATATTTTTTTCAATGTTAGGCATCCAGTATTTGTGATGGGCTTAGAAATGCTTCGCTAGGTTAGATTAGGTCAGAACTCGCATACTGTGATGTGCCAAGGTAGTATTTTTTTTAAAATAACATTAGCTTGTTATTGTGAACGCCCCTTGATTTTCCGTGTCCCCAAAGTATCTCTTTGGCAAGCGAATATATATATATATGTATATACATATACTTTTGTAATTAAATTTCAATGACTCATGTAATGACGTATACACCATTAAAGATTGACAGGTTGTGCATATTTGGTTGCAAATTTACTTTCTCCTGTCGATACGATGACCGAATTAAGAATCTTTTTTTAGCACCGTGAGATGGAAAATGTTCCTGGTAAAAGATGCACAAATAGACAGGACGTGTATGAAATATTTTATTGGTTCGTTAAGCGTCATTATTGTCAGCTATCATGCAAAAAATATTACGTATGTCATAGTCGTGTGAAGATTAAGTATCTAGTGAAAATAATAGAAAGACAGTCTTACGGGAGAATTGAAGATTTCTTCCAGACGATGCTTGGGATCTTTTCCTTTCTTTGGTCTGACGAGTATGTAGATTTTTCCAATGTCAGGCATAGTTCGTAAAAATTTTTCGACCATTACTTTCCCTAAAAAACCTGTGCCACCGGTGAGTAAAATCTCGCGACCTTTGAAAGTCTCTGCTACTCTGTCTGGTAGATCCTCCATGCTTGTTTCTGTCATAGTGCCGGATAAAAATTACCGAATCGCACGTTTGACTTTTGTTGTACTGAAAGTAGAAAATAAAAAATGTATTTTAATATTTTTTAAATTACATTACTAAATGCACGATTACAGTTACCACATCTTGATTAACCTTAAGGTAACAGTATGCATTGTTATGGGATTTTATTTTGCAATTTTGTTAGTCGAAAATTCGATCTAGTTTTTTGGAAAAGTTAGTTTCTTATATGAACGCCATTTCCACTTGGCTGAACAAGAAATAATGCAAGGGCGATTTAACGTAATGAACAGTTAAGCGTAGTATTTCAATCGACTGATTACATGGAATGGATGTTGTTGTTCTGTAAAATCCTAATTGTCATGGAAGACTGGAGTATTATGATTAAAATCAATTAATGACTTACAAGAATTTGTATCTAATACTGTTTAACGTAATAAACATTCTATTTCACCTGAACGAATCAATCTATAAAATTATGAAATTTTTGAAATAATTGTATTAAAAATTTTTTAATTTCATTAACACGCTCTATTATTAATGCAAATCAAAACATGCACAATTCGTGCACAGAAATAACACGCATCATCGGTTTTACAAGATTGACGTTACAAGTATGAATTCAGTTTTTTTATTTCCTATGACATACTGATCTTATTATATGTATCGAAAATCAATGCAATTCAAATGCTACTAGGATATTCATATGGGCATATATAAATATGCAATACAGTACTGGTTATGACACTATTGGTTTTATAATCGTATGTAATAATGTAATAATAAGTTAATATAATAATGTAATAATAGTAATAATAGGTTAATATTGCAGCTTCACTACCAAGTACAAAACAAGCTTTGCTTTACATAATTCTATTGTCACCCTTTTTAAACGTCACATTCATAGGAATATCTATGTTTTATCACTGATGAATTTTCTAATATAAAATCAAAATGATATATCGGAAATTTGATTATCCTAAAAGATACCGACGATCCACACATAATTGGTGGTTTTTAAAACTCTATAATTCAGCCGTGCCAATAAATAATTATAATATATTAATGAAATTGTAATCAATTTCGAAAATAGCCATCGTTAGTTGATTCGGAAGGCAAAGTAATTAAGTAAGTGTAATATCATGGACCTAACTGCACAAACAGAATGCAGCGTAATATGTAGATATCGGACCATCAAAAAAACGTGCGAGGTATATAAATATAAGGTTGACCAAGAAATATAATTACCAAGAGGTTATACTGCGTTACGATCGAGAGACGTAAGAGGACTACCTGAACAAAAGATGCTAATTCTAGGTTAATTTTATTCCTCGAGGACATCCTCATAACGTACGTTTCTTCTGTTGCTTTTTTGTGTTGAATAATTGACAATAGGGGTTTTGCAAGAGTTTAAAATACAAGGAAAAAAAGTTGAAGATGCTGTAGGTAAAGTACACTTTGATCAATAAGAAAATACGCGGAAAATTGAACTCGAACGAAAGTCACGCAACGATTGACGTTGTAACTTTTTGCTCCAACTTGGTACTTTTGCTTTTGTTGCTCAGTAAGGCAGAACTGGTTAGCAGGCTGAGAGCTACGCAGGTGGAGGTCGACTGCTTGCATCGCAAGTTACGACATGAGAAACATGAGTAGGCAGTCGGTTAGAATTGGAATTTCATCTTGGGGTGTATAATTTTGAGTATTCCTTTTACCTAGTTACTCTAATTTTTAGTTTTACCAATTTCTTTTTCTGTTTAGGAATCCTTTAGTCTTTGGATATATGCTTTTACAAGTCGTTCGTAACTACTTAACTGAAAATTAATCCTTAAGCAATTTTGATGGTTACGGATGTATTGGAATAAGAAATTTAAAGTGAAAAGTTTTCGAATTTGATTTCAGGCTGATTACGAAGGAGTATTCATCGATTCTTCGTCCGGTGAATGTTGCTACTTAATTTTTTTCTTCTGAATTATCAATTTGCTTTCACAACTTTGGTATAGATGTTTCTATTGTGGTTACTCTAGAGACTTTTGTCGCGTAATAGAAATTGTGGAAAGAATTGTTTTCCTGGATATTATCGGCAAGCTACTAATCGGGAAATGATATATTTTATGAAATTTTGTTTCAACTAAATTCTTATTGCTGTTATTATACACGTAATGCGTTTCTAGTTGGTTGACCAAACTGATTGCACAAAGTCGCAAACAACATGCCAGCTCTGCATAACGTCAAATTTACATGGAACCAGTGAAGGTATTTTATTTGCAAAATTTTTGTAAATTTTTCGATACAACTTTCTGCAACACTGTCGTTTTTTATAGAAAATAATTTTTAGAAAACGTTCCACTCGATTCTGCCACGTGTTAATTGACACACTTCTTCAGTAGTTTTGCACATCTCACTTTCAACTTTTACGTAATGAAAACAAATACATCTGTTCATGTTACTCTGTTACTCTAAATAAATAAAATCTGTTCATGTTACTCTTCATTATAACAGATAAATATTTTTCTTGGAAAATATATACGATAAGATTGTAACCCAATGGAAAAACTGTATTAAGTATAGTTTTTTTTTATCTTCTAGAATAATCGAACCTCTTAATCCAGTTAATTTCATTATATTTAGAGAGCAGAAAGTTTTACCATCATCGATAGGTCGAAACAGCTGACTATCGATACTGCTGTAACACGTCACTATAGTTATATTTCGGTAACACAAAAATCACTCGTTCTCATGACTTTTGAATGAAAAAACAGATTGTCTCTCACGCAATACAAACAGTAAATCGAGTGGATTACAAAAGAACAAAACTAATGATGTACTATCAAATTACTAGACGTCAAATAAATAAAGTGCCTACAAATTTCCCGAAAAAAAATGACAACAAACTAACATTGGAACTCAGTTATAAAATTCAATAGTATCTATGCGAATATATCTATCATGATAATCATGTATCTAATTTTTATAATTTTATCCACATCAGTCATAAACATACAAATTCAGTACAGGCTAAGATAATAATCAAATGATAGTAATCAATGGCAAATTTGTATAACTATAGGCAAAAAAAAGTGTTAAAATCGCCGCACTCTAAACCGGCAAATTATCAAACAATTTTTTCAAGAATCGCCATATTTTAAATATTATATACACTTACAAATTTGTAATATCACCTCTCGAAAGTTTCAAAAGTTATGAGAAATCCAAAAAATGAATACACTTTGCAAAACAAGTCACTTGATCTGATTAAATCCTCAGTCCTTTGTGGACTGTTGATAGAAAATTTTCTATAATATTTTACGACTCAGATTTATATTTCACCTGATCTCATCAGATGGTGAGCCCGTTGTAGACTGAGCACGTAACGCGCCCAATGTTCACTGGACATTCATCGGCAGGCAGTTCAGGGCTGTACAACTTTCGACATAGCCCAGTAATTCCCACTCCGGAATAGATTCTTATAATTCTCTTCACCGCCTACATCACAGTTTGCAGCAAATGCCTAAGGATAATCTCAGAACTTTTTCATGCTCGTATAATACATTACTTACATTTTTCATTATTTTTATTCGTGGAAATGTCTTCCCATAACCATGTATCGAATATCCATTAAATTAAGCTGGGATGATTATTTCTTCTGCTCAATAATACACGTAGGGGTAGTTTCAAGGATGGAAATACTTTTAGACTAATACATATTTTATCTAAAAGGTATCGTATGTTAAACTCAATATTTCTATGAATTTGTATGCCTTTCCGAATTTGGTAAATCGTATGTCACATTACTGGCCACGAAAGTTGTCCACGTCACTGGCGTGAGATCACAATGTTAAAAAATTATATAAGTCAATTGAAAAATCAAATTCCTTGCTTAATTATTAAATAAGAGATATACAGTATGGACGATCAGCGTGTACTTTGAGTTTCAAATAATGCATACCTATGTAGCGGACTTTTATGATAAAAAACTTAGTCATAGTTCAATTAAATGATTTATCAGGTAAATAACAAAATTACGATTCTTGAGAAGCATTTTTATTATTTATCGTATCACTTAATGATCACTATAAGTAATGTTTATTTTGACATTGAATCTTTGCTATAGGGAAATCTCATTGCTGAGGATATATTTTTTTTCATTAGTTACATTATTTTAACACTCGTTAATGCTCCATCGACATTTTAATACTACGTCAGTGCATTTTAAAAACTTATATGTTAAAAATGAAAAGATTTACATACTATATTGAAAGAAACGTGAGTTCTAAACAGAAAATTTAATTTGGTACTTTAAAGCGAGAGCATTCGCGTCCACATACGGAACATCTGAAACAAAGTCACTTTCTCTAAACTAACTACAGACCCTCTATCGAAAGTGGCAGAAGCAAAGGACCATTTCGTAGAAACTATAGGTAAAGTTCATACACGTGTAACATATGTTATCAAGATCTTTCTATGAGTTTCAATATCAAAGATCAATTTAAATTTTTTATTAATTATATACACTTAGTCATGTAGCATTAATTAGATATGTCATATACGTATAAACGGGGTAACTGTGTAAAGATTGGCTAATGATACTTCTTGTAGCATTTCACCGAATTTTGTATTATTTCATATATAAGTGTGATAATGAATGTGGTGTTGATAAATTACAAAATTCAAATCTTCAGTTTTAAGTCTCCTGTATACTGGTTATATGATTTATGAATATTTTCTGCAACCGTTGACATCCACCTAATATTAACCTATTAGAAATTTCATAATACCGTTGATTTAGTAACTATATTTATGTAGTTAGAACTGGACGTTTCACAAACGTAACAACGTTAGCGCAAAGCAGTTCGACCTCTATTCTGTGACGCAAGTCTACTTTCGTGCGCAGCAGCAGCTAAGCTAGTCGAGTCCACTGAAAAGTGATTTCAACATTTCAGGATCCCAGGAATCTAATGTGTTTTTTTAAATTGTGACGTAGTGCCTATCTATGATTCCTCCTTGTGCGGTCTACCTTGATGACCTATTATTTTTAAGTAAATACTGATACGGCGATATCAACGATTAATTTATGAAGTACGTTAGATGGTAAGTGAAGAATGTTAACTATTCTTTAGTGCTCAAATTACATATTAGGACAGATTTTTTATCCACCTTTTTTATAATAAAAATTAAGTTTCTTATTCTTAACCTTCAACCTACACGGAGAGAATATTTCATTAAAAATTAGCGTGAACTTACCATGGCCACGAGACATCATGGCATTTCATAACATATTAACTATACATATACTTAAGAACAATTCACGAAAACATTATAAAAGATAAGCATGATACGTCAGCTTTTATTGAAGTGTACGGTAAAATTGTTCAAATTTGAAAATACGTAGTGTAAAAGTATAGCTTTTACCTTGTTGAATTTAAAAAGTCATCTAAAACAGCCGAATTATCTCGTGCGCTACATTCAATTTTACCGTGGAGTGCACTATACTTTTCATACCTTTGAGATCAACCACAAAATACATTGACATTGTGAAACGCAGTAAAATTGCAAGTAACAATATTTACCGTGTGCACTGTAAAATTTATTTGTAGCTACTCAAAACATCGTATATTATAAGCAATAAATAATGAAATGGTAACGATGGTACTGATTTCTATGGTAAATTTTATCGTAAATTTCATAGGAAAAATTAATGAAAAATTCTCTTTGTGTACGTATGTGGGGTCTCGCAGAATTCACAAATTTTACATTTAACCCTGACGTCGAATTTGTTTCTACTTAAATGTTCAATAAACTAAAAAATATCTATTACATACTTATTATTTGATACTTGGTTGATAAATTCGTTTAAACTAAGACGAGAGCTACGCAAAACTTTACTTTGGAGCTATTCCTTTCATCGTAATTCCTCCGAGTTGCACAGACTTCACATTGTAATGTACATTCCTAAAATCGCACCATTGTTAAAAAGAGGATGTTTGAGAAAATTATTGAAATTGAAGTTCGCCAAAATATTGTATGCTTATCACGAGATACGCATAAATTAATCAAGCTTATAAAGTTTTGCTAAGACGTCATTCACTATATATATTGCAGAAAACTAAAGATCCCACACATACGTAGTGCAACTGTTATAATATTTTTCATATCACTTGTTGAATACATTATAGTAATCAAAAAGTAATAAGAATTAAAATATAGTATAGTTTATAATTTTTAATAAAATTGGCACTGAAATACGTCAAATGGAATATTGTACGAAATCGACGAGTAATATCATTTTCATGTAACTGTAAGTATTCTTATGTAACAATTTACACATATCTATGATACAGAAACAACAGTGCCAAAAATTATCCATGTATATATAATATACATATGGCATTATTTTATTGAGTAGAATTTAATACTTTTTTAAAGTCTAATTTCTTGGCCCACTTAACTGTGACCTCTCACAACTTTGCATAGCTTCGTTATATACAAGTTTCTTACTTTAGTGAGAGTCAAATTTCATTAACTTCAACGAAAGCACTGGACGTGGTTTTAAACGGTATTATCCAGGAATAAATGAGCCAAACGATAAGTATTCCAAAGGCAATTCTGACAAACAAATCGGCAATGTATAAGTAAGCAAATACGCGCCTAGCCTGAGGTAAGGTCGAGGGATCATCTTTAAGACAATACTTTCTTGTACCGAGGATGTAAGTCAAGATGTAATCATCCCAGCAAATATCCTTAGTGTTCATAAAAAATATTTCCCTGTCAGAAGATCCTAAACGTTGTTGTATATCCTTCAACCGGTCATTTCTATAAATAAAAAATAAAAAATAATTAATATATACTTTCAATTATTCCTGAAGTGTTATATAATTATACTTCGTTGTGGTTTACACAAGGTCAAATGCTACAAACGCTTAATTATTATTCAGGAACTTCATTCCTTGCCTTCTAAGAACATCGTATAATGTATTCTTTATGTTTCGATCAATAAAACGATAACTTTGCTTCGTAATTTCATGAGAAATTATTTTTCAAATATTTTTTTAGAATACACACAGAGATTGCCTAAACACGTTATTTACAATCGGACTTGGGTAGAGATACGTCAAACGATTTGAAACTTTTTAACCTTGTCCAACCTAACATTCTAAATCAAATAGATACTTGGTTCACGCTTTATCTGTAAATCTGAAAGTGGAATTGATGAAATAACAGCATACTATTGTGGATGTCGTAGCGGAACTTGTGCTATTGATTTATGTAGTCATGTCATGACAGTAGCATAGCATTTAGAATACGCTTACTATTTCTCGAATATTTCTTTACTTAGTTACATTTTCGAAACACTTTTCAAAAAGATTTAATCAGAGGACGAGAGTAGTAAAGTCAAATAGATAATATATCAATGTCCTAGTGTGATTTCTATGCAGTGCCTACAAATGCATTTTAAGACCCGACAAAACAACTTTCCCGATATATTTCATGGCTATATTTTTATTATTTTCATCGGCTTGACATGGCCTTTCAGAATAAAGTTGTCGTTTATTAATTCCGTCCAGGACCAAAACCAGCTTCCCTACCCGGTCCTCCTTATACGAGTGTGTATCAACGACTGTATTAGTTGCCAACTCATGTAGTTCCTTTGCTTCGACCTCCAATTTACGTGCAGGAAGATAACGAAGCGATCACGTAAAAAGATTTTTTTATGCGAAATAAACGAATGGGTCATCGTATATATGTCTATCATTATGAATGCCGCAATTATAATGGCAATAAATCTTAACAATACTTGCCGAAATATCCATTCTTTCGTAGTATAATACTGAAGCAGTTCCAAACCCGAAGA
>JARPRH010011176.1:0-12791 GCA_031763665.1 Calameuta haemorrhoidalis
TGGCCTCAATAATATGATTTCCATACTTTTTGTTAGAGGAGTTCACAGCACTCCTGTACTTGGCGTAGTTTTTTACATGGAAGTGTTTTTTGGCAGATAAGGAGTTCACTCAAGTAAAGAGTCTCGGCGGGCCCGTGCCCCGTACGCCGGGTTGCCTGTACTTGGTGCGAGACTCGACCGAGTCTCTTGATGACCCCTCTTATCCATTTCCAGCCTTCTTTGTCTACATTTATTTCTTCCTTACTTTTTTATTTCTTTATCTTTTATTCTTTACTTTCTTATTTATTTATTTCCTTATTTCTTCTCTATTATTATACCTATCTCTATTTCTTACTTATCATCCTTTCTCGTTTCACTCTGTTCCCTTCCACTTTACATTGTGCTTGTCTTACTTATCCTATTCCTTCGGTCGGCTCTAGCATATTTATTCGAGTAATCATATAACGATAGTTATCCTCTTAGAGTAGCTACATGTATAGGTCATGGTGTCGAGGTTGCCATTCCTCTCATCCACTGAGCTTGCTCGCGTCCAAGTTAAGAAATTGCGGTGTCAACTCAGCAGCGAAATTTTCGAAAAATTTCTCAAAAATGTTTCAACAACAGGCTTTTTCAACAGTTCTCGAGAAGTTCTATAGTTCCTGATAGGTTTTAACAATAGTTCTGCTACGTAACATTGGTAAATTACCTATTGAAGATACTAGTCGCACCATACACTTCAGTGCAGGTAAGCATAAGGTGCTGACTTTCAGTGTTGTTTTCCGATATGTTCGAAACAGTTCCGGAATAGTTGTCTAGGAACTGGCATGAGGTGCTGGCTTTTGTCATAGTAAATCTTATCGAGCTTACAGTGTCCGCTCGAACTTAAGATTGCAAAGAAAAAAAATATTTACGCAATATCTGTTTGTGCGGCTTCGTTCTAAACGTTGCTCTGGAAACCAGCGGTAAGTTGCGGAAAACCTCCGCCCGCCAAGCTATACACGTTCAGTGCCGCAACAACGGGATATGCATTATCGACGGAGGCAAGAATCACAAAATCCTACTTCCGCCGCTACGATTTAGCGCCATGCCTTTGGTATTGCCTAAAGCCGTAACGTTGAGCATCTCCCTATTCATCTCTGTTTGTTACGTGTAACATCGGGAAGCTATTGAATTTTCTGAAGTCGGTAACTAACATTTTATCAAGAGGTAAATAGACTGGACAGCTTATGGAATATAGCGTCACACAAGCTTGGATGTTGCGGACACCTATATAAATGTACTTTACTCATCGAAGTACCATATGTATATGTATAGATATATATTTGACATATCAAAATCACGAGACACAGATTACACAAGTATGTTTAGTCTATTTATATTCAATCAAAATTTGACGTCACCAGATGTTGACTGAAGGTAAAATAGACTAGGTATTTCACAGGATTTCCTTGGGAGTACCTTGGGTCAAGCTGATCTGTAGGTGTTCTCGACAGCCATGCTCGCGTGACATTAAATTTCGTAAGATGGCTTGTAAATTTAACTGTACAATCAATGCATTCTCAATGTTTTCACTGTTAAGTCGGATAGTTAGTACTTTAACGGTAAGTTTTCAACATTCGTTTTTAACGATGAGACTGTCAAGATTTTTTATTAGAAGATAATTATTATTCAATGTAGGCTAAATGCACCCATAAATGAACGCCTTAAGAAACGCTGCCGGTGAATGGATAGTCGTAATAAAATAACTATATATAGATATAATTTACGTAAATGCGTCTATTTACTGCTGCCTGTCTATTCACTGGCAGAGTCAGCCTATATTTAAAAATGAAGAAAAACAGATTTTAACCTAGCAATATCTGGTCTCGATATTTTCTTCTTGGAAATATGTCAGGAAGGAATCTTTTAAATCGAAGATTTAACCCCAAGCGAATATTTATGTGGATTTTCCATCAAGCAATTCTATTTTACAGATCAGACGCCAAGGGCGCGTTCCAGTGATCCGATTGATTACGTAGAAAGACAATTTTTTCAGTTTACGTGGATACTGAAAGATTTTCTAGTAACCCCTCCCCCCCCTTTCCGCGGTATAATAACAGGAAAAATGATGGCCGATATGATTGCCTCGTTAATATATAGGCGAGCAGATAAAACAGGGAAAAAAAAGAAATCAGAAAAAGAAATTAGAAAAGGACAAGCCATAAATTTTCTCCAATATATATCTTAGATAGCAAAATGATATTCCTAGAAAGTTCTGAGGAAGTCTAATTGTAAGTAAGATATACATATACGAAATATGCTCGACTACGTTCTAAATATATGCAGTACTTTTCGAATGTCCTTATCAAATGAATACTTACATTCAGTAAATCCTGAAGATATCTTTTTTTGATAGATCCAAAATATGCGCAGCATATTCCATCTATATACCCAGTCTCGACTTAACTTATAACACTTTCAAAAACTCTCGGGCCGTACGCATTTGCATAAGCCAGCTTTTCATTTTACATAATTCTGATAATTTTACATTTAACGCAATATTTGATCGGATCCTTCTGACATTCATTTAAGATGCAATTTCAAAAAGAGTGGAATAAGGTATTTATTCGAGTATAATGGCTTCACATACACAGAGTTTTTGGAAAGTTTCGCACATTCTTCAAGCATTAGATTCCCACTATGCATATTGCTGAAATCATTCAGGAGTCCCCCTAGGACAAAAGTGTCCTATCTAAAAACATGGCAAAAGTGGAAAAAGCAAAATTCGAGCCATATAGCTATATACGCACGCACTCGGCAACAATACTCATACTATTGGTAGTGAATTTCGGAACGTATTCAAAGCTGTGAGAACTTCGGCATTGACATTGATTTAGAATGAGACCCTTTGAACATTCTGCCAACATTCTGGATCTATCAAAAGATATTTTCGGAAGGTAGTAAACATTCATTGAAAACAGACATAGAAATATTGTCGAAATTTGTTCAGTATGTACTCGGGGCCATTGCGCACATTGAATGCTGATGATGAAATTAGGATATTCTTAGAATATTATACGATATCTGGAAAGTTTATTATAGCTTAATATAATTACCAGCTAATTGGCTGTCTAATTAGAAAAGCAATGCAAACTGACGTAGATCTAATAAATTTCCATAGCAAAGAACCAGCCACGTAACATCCAATTCTAAATTTCATATATGAATACAGTCACCACCGGACAATCTTTCAAATAAAATCCATCCGTAAATGGGCGCAGCTATCATCAGCCATAGATTGTAAAAGCATAACACAGAAGCTTTCCCCGATCGTGTCGCGAATTTCTCATTCTCCGCAGAGCCTATCCGCAAGATTGATGATGTCCTTGCCTATCCAGAACTTCTCCCCAAGGATCACGATCGTCTCCTCTATCATAGAATCACAGGAGTCCCATTGGACTGAAGTTTCACCCGAGATGACTTGCGAACCGTGACAAACTTAAAAACTATAACCTCTACTGCAAAATATCTCATATCATCAAGCTGAAGAACCCGGTAGTCGATATTTCCCAGTTTACGAGTATGAAGCTTCGTTTAATATTATATTAACAATGTGTAAAATATTCCTATCAACTTAAGCTGCCACTTTATCACTTACGAGATAATTATATAGTTATCATTTAATATTCTTTTTAATTTTGAAAAAAAATTCTATAACCAGCACGAATATTTGTATGTAACGTTGTTTTGCAATATCTTGTCGAGAACAGTCACCAGTTTAAGCTTGATTCTGATACTTGAAAATACTCGCGAAACTTCGTTAACGCCAATTAGAATATTGCTTGGAAGAGAGCCAAATCTTTATTTCTCCAGTAGTAAAGATCCTATCATAAATTATTTAAATGTAAATTAATTACGAAAAAAGGGTTGAAATATAGATGACGTGCTTAATGGTTCCTTTCAGTGAAAATAATTTCATTACTATCATTATTATTATTGTTGTTGTTGTTATTATTATCAGAGTCCCATCGAATCTTGCGTAAGATAAAAAAAGGATTTGGTTGTCTTTGGAGGATATAGATACTGGATTCCTTTCAAAGGTTCATGGCGCTCGTAGTTATCTACTCGTATCTCCTTTAACGATTAGCAGCCTTTCTGATGCAAAATCTTCTATGTACCTGAAAGGTCTGAAACCCGTGAAATTAACTACGGCCCTGCTTACAACAGTATAAGGGATATAAAGACGACTCAGATCCGTATTGCCCCGACCCCAAAAATCCTTAATTACGTTCAGTCTTAGGAAGTTTATCGTTTTCCCAACGGAATTGCTTTCTTATTGTATTAACACGACAGTTGGTTACATCTTAAGCTTACGTCTAAATCTTCATAATTTTATTGCTCGGTATAACGAGGTCAGAAGAATGATAGCAGTTTGCGTTGTAAACAGTCGTCGGACATTTATGGGAAAAGTATTGTTGTCGCAAATAAAAATGATTTGCTTCGTACGGTCCTTATCATTGGAATAGTCAACCTGGGTATGTGTACAAGTTCTTATTTTATCTAGTTATATTTCAATTGTAGGTTAGATACTTCTTTGTTCCATGATACTTGAGCAGTTCGAATTGTTATTGTCTACTAACTGTGTTATCTTACTTACCATTAGTGTCATGCAGTGTCCAGTATAAACACTCTCGAGTTTCTTAAGAATACTAACGATGGATAAACACTGTTTCAGTCCTCGGTTTAGCCCGGATCGTTTTGTTATTCTGATATTCTCTTATTTCTGCATTTACCTCTTGTGCTTGTCTTTCCGGGTTCTTTTTATTTCATCTTTTTTCTTTTGTGTATAGATGATACAACGTGGATCGTCCAACCATGCGGAATGTAACACCAGATTTATGTACACACTTATAGAATTTTACCTTACGTGTAATCGTTTACTTACTCAAGATCTTCAACGTGATCAAAATTTGACAAGCTTGATTGATCCTCCAAGGGACTGTTATATGATCTATAGATCACACCCTTATAGCGAATACATTGCATTATACTTGATTTCATAATGAGATACTGAAAATATGTGACTTTTCTTTATATTTTACAAGTTATCGTATTCCAGTACGTCAGTAATTTTATACTTTGTTTTTATACACTGAAGCTCAAAGATACTTAGGATAGTTCATAATGTGTAACAGAAACTACTGCAGGTCTTAATACAAACTCAGTTGGGTGGGACATTTCTCATGCGGTTATACAAATCTATTAAATTACATACGTAACACTGACAGAGTGTCAGAAAACTAAATTTAAGAGAAACTTCATGATAAACAGAAGGTCTTATTTATTTATGTAAATTTCAAGAAAAATTAACTTGTCCTTGTTTCAATTTTAGTTTACAGAGAGAATTTCCGTTTTGCGGTTCTTACGAATAGATGCTACGATTTTCATGCTATTTTTTTTAAAGACTGGACGAGGATTTTAATACTTTTTAATAAACAAAATTTGAATACCTTTTTGATACTCGTTTCAACTTTACTATTATTTATATGATGTATCTTTAAGGTTTTGGTAACAGCCAATATACATGATTATTCAGCACTATTGAACCACTTGAATATAGTTCTATTTTGAGAATTAATAGTAATCAAATGAACAGAACCATCTTTAGATAATGTAAATAATCCTGAATAACCGTGTATACATATGTATATGCACCATGAGTTACAGTTAGGTACGTTAATTTGCATTTGCCCTCATAGACGAGATACGGTGGAACATTTGGAACTCAAGGTCAATGGAAAACTTAAAAAGCAAGAAGCGTCTTGGAATGATAATTTTCTATGAATATGAACGAGGGTTACTTATATCTGAACGAATGAAGTGTGAATGAAGGTTAAGAGAATTAGGAATTATTCAATGAATTACTGTCAATAGCGACTGTGGTTCAGCGTACAAGAATTCCAATATCATTGCGTGAATTGGAAACTGTAATAACGTCTAAATCCATACTGATCATACGCGATAATGGATTTTCCATGGCAAAGTAAAAAAACCTACAATCGCGTACAGCCGTGTAGATTGAACGACTTGTTAAATGGATTTTTCCGTTCAGCAGATACTTGTCAAATTTTATTATTGAATTGTAGAATATAACGAATCGACAACTGTCGAAGAAGTTTAGTCGCGAGCATGAAAATGCGCTAAGGTATTTTTCTTCAGTGACATTAACTATATGTTCCGACTGCCAACTTTGATGTAAATATATAAGGTTCTCTTTCTTACTTTAAATTTATTTCTATATTCTTTTTTAGGCGATTTTCGAAATTTCTGTAAGTACATAATTGTATGTCCGATAAAACGTACTGTTTGGCATTATTTAATGGAAACCTAATTTCGATGAACAAGTCATCATGGTGTGACTATTAATAACTCATATATATAATGTACCTACATATATTATCTATCTATAAAAAAAAAGGATTCTATAGAAAAGTGTGATTGAGAGTGAATTATGGCAAAGAAAAATTTGACGAGAAATCCGCAGTAAATCCAATATCCAGTACAGAAAAACTTTCCCTATAGAAAATACGCGGGGACGGTATTGTCCGCGAGCTAATCAATACTTCGCAAAGAATTGGAAATTGACAGAAAGAGCCCTTCGTACCTATTACCTGAGACATTTTATTCTTATCCGATTAATGATATCGTATGGAACTGTCTCAATGCTTTTAAAAAATGACGTCTATTGTTTATCGTACGAATATTAAATTTACCATAGACAAGTAATTTCTATATATTGGCACTTTATAGAACTATTTCACCCACTTTAACATAGCGCATGTAAATTTTATCAGCGGAAAGCAGAACACACGTGTGTTTATCAGCAATACGGGATTCATTTACGAAAAGCACTTGTCTATGGTAACCAATAGATAATAAACTTTTCGAACTGTTCTCCATGTTAACGTTCGAATACAAACTTTCTCCGAGGATACGGCGCACGTGGTTGTTACTGCTCGTTAACGAGAATTCAGAGAGTCATAGGCGAAGTAGAATTTCCAATGGATCATCC
The DNA here is from genome assembly GCA_031763665.1 of Calameuta haemorrhoidalis. NCBI lineage: Eukaryota > Metazoa > Arthropoda > Insecta > Hymenoptera > Cephidae > Calameuta > Calameuta haemorrhoidalis. The sequence goes on from JARPRH010011176.1 coordinate 7,031, forward strand.
ACAGGAAATTAAAGAGAGAAAAAATTGCCACAACAAATAATTATTTGTCTGTCACGAATAATGACCTGCTTCGTACCCTTTCGGAGGGTCAATTTTTTTTATGTTCACGAAATGAACGGCAAAACAGGAACTTTAGAGGGATCTCTCTGCTGGGAATTCCTGCTGCGAAGTAATTCACGTAGGCAGATCGAGAATCTTTATCGAGCGAAAGGCCTGTACGAGATTAGACACCCAGGACAATGCGGACGACCAAGATATCAAGGCAGCGTATTCATTTGCAGGAATTCGCGTCGTCGGCTAGATGTCAGTTGGGAATGTGAAAGTGGGAATGAAAGAAGAAAAGAAGAAAACAAAAAGGATAGTAGGCATAAAGAAAAAGAAGAACGTCATAATATATTGGGATTAAGGTACCTCTGGAATTTTTATGAATTCCACTTAGCACTAAGGATTCCGCCATTTAGCACTAAGCGTATTATAGACAGAGGTATCCAGGATTGACCAAAATTTTATTTTCTATCGTAAGAAGAAAACGAAGGACCTAACATCTGTTTCGATGCTTAGATATTTACGCGTATAAAAACCCTTCGCACATCATATTCAATTTTCATTTCTTTTCAGCTTTAACGATTTCATTTCGCACTACTGCGAGAATTTTTACTTTTTCCGGAATGGAGAAGAAAAAGGATGGCAGCAGTCTGATGAGGGTCTAGCGATACACAAAAGGGAAATTAATTTTGGTATCATCCAAGTAAAAATTTTATTTCGTGAGCTACAACGTGAAATCTCCTATTTCATACACTGAAAAAAAAAATATTCCTGGCTGTACAATAGATTTAATACACAAATGTATTTGTAATTTATGAATTTGACATATTAAAATTAGAATCGCACATATCAATATTAAATTTACGATATGTTTAGCAAAATTACTGGAAATGTATATGAATATAGCGAAATTTACGTTCAAATTAATATAAATGTTTGCAAGTATTCGCACTAACAGAATTAGTAGAATATCCCGCAGTCAGTGTAATGTCAATGCAATTACGAAAACGCGCGTGCTATTCAATGGGTCTAAGCTGAATAAGATATGCCAGAATCGCATGTACGACATTTACATATACGCTTGATAAAGTTGTGACAGTATCAGAAACGAAAACAGGAAATTCTCATACGCTGTACAATTGTGTAATAAATAAATCGATTTTTACTCTATTATCATGTTACGATGTTACGAGTAATTGTAACGTTGATTACCAGGTGATGTGAGATAGTCTGATTTGCCATGCATGATATACACATTTAAATAAGATCTTATTTTTATCTATCTCACACGTCAAAATTTTCTATTCGGGCGTTACTTCCACTATTTCCATAGTCGACAGTTTAATCAAATCTCAAGTAAAGCTTAACTGAACTTACGTGATGATGATGATGAATGTACAGATAATAAATTCACATCGAGGCGTAAAATACTGTAGATACAAGTATTTACTTCGTTATTTGTCGAGCACTTCGAGACACTAGTTTTACTGTTATTCGACTTTTTTTCAAGACAAAACTTTTGAAAAAAAAAAACATAGCCATTTGCAAAACCGATATTTATTGCAGCTTCGCAGTAAGTCCTTCGTGATGGATGACGTATTGCATAATTATATATAATACTATAGGACACGTTGTTTATAACGTATCTGTATACAAGATTACTTATCGAAACATGAAACTATATATTTTAACTTAGATATATACGTACGTTAATATACGCAAGATCTAATGACATGCCTCGTTACCTATGCTCATCGAATATTTATTTGAAGAGGGAAAGCTGGCAGGAATTAACGTTATTCATAAGCAAATTTTTATTCTCGACTTACCCTTTAATTAACATCTAAATGAGCACGATGAATTAAGTCTAATACAAATTTGCAGTTAAGCTTGCAGTCCATTGTTTTGGTCAATTAAAGAATTAATTTGAGTCCCACGTAGTATATAATTTATAAAAATCAACTTTGTAATATATCATAATATATTAATATATTATAATATACTGTCATATTCTACTTACATACTTATATATTCTTATAGAAACTAACATGACAATGGTCTAAATCATTCTTAAAGTATAATTTTTGCAGAATAAAGTGTATGATAAATCATTGACTATAATTAAGAATAATTACTAAAGATGCTTGTATGTTAAATACTTGGTAAAACTAGTTAAAAATTATTTTTTCAAAGAAAAGTAAGAAATAAAAAATCCGTAAAATATTCTCCCTTCGTAACTGTCTGTATAGCGATAAAACTTTGTCCCGTCTGTATAGAAAGTTTAAAAACTATTTAAACGGAGTGAACGAGGCGTATACACCTAGATAAGGGATTTTACAAAGAAATTAAAGAAATTAAGAAATCCATAAAAGCTTCACTTGTATAAGGTTATACAATGTTCTGCAAAATGTTGTATAAATGCATGTGTCATATCACTATACAGATATTTTCATATATCTTACCCGATGCTCGTCGCAAATTTCATGAGAATAAATTTTACAGACGAATATCGTTTTTCGGTCATGGGAAAAAGCTACATCCCATTTTACGCGATCGGGTGTCTAGTCGTGGTTGTGAGACATCAAAATGCAATATTTCTTGAATATTGAATCTCAAAAATTCAATACGATTTGCACCTACCAAATATAAAAAAGCCCAAGTTTCTTCGTATTCCATAGTATAGGACGCTCACGTTGATGTTAGTATGTTATATAAATACACGTTTGAATACCGTGATTTACTATGATTACTTACATCGATTACAATAACACTACAAATTAGTTTAATGTAAGTGTAAAAATAAAATGAAAAAATTAACATTTCTTCACCAAACCATATTTACATCAACTGTACACTGGGGTCTATTGGACCCCTCGACTACTTAAACCTTCAGATTGCGGTTCATTATTCATTAAAATACTGGTCTTTTTTACCAAAAATTTATACATAACAACATATGACTGGCTCACAATTTCGAAATTATTCAGAGCCCCGAAAGAGGCTTTTGCGGCCGACTAAAGGTTAAACCTATACCCTTGAAGGTTCAGGGAGTTACTGAAAGCGAGTTTCTCCCTATCGTACAGGGAAAACCTCAAACATGGTATAAATTGCTATACCAGTCAATTTCTAAGCGCAAAACAACTTTTTCAGCAAAAACTTAGTAGCCTGGGGTCTGGTGAACCCCAGTGTATGAAAAAGTAGTGTATTATAGGTTAGACGTACTTATGCCTCGTAAATATAATACCTCAAAATATATTCATGCATCTGTACCATACGATAAGTAGCTCTCCCACTCTTCGTTTTCCAGATTTCTAAACAGTATGAAATAGTCCAAGAACATACAAGCAGTTTACTATGTGCATAGATTTATAATACACCGTACGTCATAGAGTATCTGTACCCTATGAAAATTAATTCCATTGAATATTCTCTAAACAAAAAATATACGTATCGACGTGTACCATCTTGAGTATTAAATAATAGAATTGGAGGATGGAAAAGATTTAAAAGAAAAATACACACAGCCGTGTTTAATTATTTTACAAAATTTTAGTATCCATTGATTCGTTACATTGAATCAATATTCAATTGACTCTACGTCTATGAGATTGTTACCCCGTGTAAAGGTAATGTAACTCAAGTTTTACGATTTCATGAGAGATGCTGTATAAGATATAGGATGAAATAGAGAACCAAAAATTTTGACGGACATTACTGTAAGCTTTGGGCAAAGAAGGTATACAATTTTTTAATGTAAATGTCGTAGGTTTATACAAAAAGAACATTTCTGAATATCGCATTGCGCTTGAGATATTATTTATGGCACACATACTAAAACTTTGGTTTGTGAATGATACCATTGTTATGTATGCCTAATGGCGGCTCATTAGGTAACCGTAAAGGGGACATAGCCGAGCGACATGCCGTTTACGAAGATCGTAAGTATTCGGTTTAATGTACTGAATAAAGGAAAAAAATCAGGAACAACGAAGGTCTTTTAGCTGGGAAGAAGAAGGAGATGAAGTTGATTGAAATACAGGTAGAAAAGAAAAGAGAGAATGAAAGTCAGCTGGTTTACCATTTAAATCTTAGTTGTACGTAATTTGCGAAATTATCCGTATGAATTACACGTGTCCATGTTGAGTGGTTGTGTCATTTAATTCGCCACTAATACTGAGAAGTGCCAATGGACGAGATGAAAATAGAAATGATGGATGAACAGAGCCACTTTAGAGTTGATGAATTACTATGGCCCAGTGATGTTTTTTTAGTCCGATTTTTGTTGTATTTATAAATAATATTTATTAAAAACATTAATCAACCATTTATCGGATATAAATTTTATGTAAAAAGTGCATAATGTATACACGACCTTGTAAATAGGACTATTAAAGGAATATTTGGAGGTTAATTAGGAACCCTATAATATCTATAGCTTTGATCTGATGCATTCCATAAGATTCAACGTCAGTTTCCTTTTGGAGGAAATGTAGAGAACAAAGTTACAAACGAGTTATCGTAAAAAGTTATCGTAAAACTAAGCCAAGTGGATATTGGGTTTGATGTTTTCTTTGTCCCGTGAGACTATACGCTGATTTCACAACCTTAATCCTTACGTGGATAATGTGTAATCGTATCCATCTACCTAGTTAATTAAGTGCCAACATAAAATTGGTTCACGAGTTTAATTAAGCCAATGAATATTGCACTTTGGACATTCTTTTGTATAAATATGTGAAAATTATACTTCGAGGAAATTTGATAATTTGAGGACCATCTCAAAGAATTAGCAGTTTAACGCTACGTCAAGGTCCATAAAGTGACGCTCACACAGAATTTTCTATGATTTTTTCAATTTTAACTGTGACAGATTAAGTGATAGCTATAGTCGGTCCACGAGTTCAATGTGGTTTTTTTTTAGCAGTTCACAAACAATGCAATCCTTAACACGTTAAGCGCCACGCCGGTGCTTAGGGACCGGTGTTAGACTTTCCGTTCAGGCCACGTCAGTCCGTTGGGCCCGGCGGGGCCCACTTGACGGTTAACTGTGGCGCGAACGGAAAGGCACGTAAAATCAGCTCGGCGCTTAACGTATTAACAAAACAAGAAGTTATTCTGGTTAGCGAAGGAAACTTTAAGATCTCGCAAAACTCATCTATCACGGAAGGATACATATTTATATCACGTGTCAAACATTAATTTACCTATCTCCTTCAAGCGTCCCCAGCTTCACGAGAAAATCCCTACAGCAACAACCTGGCAAATACTGCTAAGGGTGCTAGTAGCCGCGCCGACTATTCCAGGACGAGATAAGCATTGTTTGCAGAACAGCGTCCCAATTTCTTGAGTACATAGGAAAAAATGCCGCAGACAGTAAAGACGGGAGGACATTCTTCGCCTGCTGGAAGATTGGCTTTTAATGCGCAAACTCCCATCGCCAGGACGTGACGTCAAACGATGAAATTTCATGGTAAAATGAATTATTTTCACTTTTGGGTCTTTGAATAGATTATGTATTCAAATATAGAATTGGATGTGATCCATGATCCCGGTAAGATTAGATAACAGCTTCTTGTTATTTTACTGAAATAATTTGTTTTTGATTCAAAAAATTTTCTAAGCTTTGATTCACCACGTTCACTGGCACTGATATTTGCTGAATCTGAGGATCCTGTGCTTGATGCAAACTTGGCAGCGCGTGGACTAGTCTCTTTGT
>JARPRH010011192.1:0-12788 GCA_031763665.1 Calameuta haemorrhoidalis
AAAATTTGAATATGATTTAGTGTGTAGTTTCTGAGATATAAGTAATCTAAATGTGGAAATTTCAACTATATAGGTATACACGAACTACGAAAATGAATAACTTTGAAATTCAATATCTTTATTTTCGTATGGCAGAGCCGCAGAGAACTTTCTCATTTGCAATGGAAAATTTGGCTACGGGGAACTTCATGATCTTGGGCTCGAATGTTAGTTATCTTATATTTCCATTCTTTTATTTTTAAAGGAAAAATCTTGGAAAGCTTGTTTAAACGCATGATCTTTTACAACCAGTAGCGGTAGATGAATCAATGTAAATCACGTTTTATCATTGAAATTTGTATAAATTTTGATGCATAAATTTGCCATAAACAAATTTTTATATATTCTTTAATTAAATAGCTTAGGCGTTGGAATTTCCCTGGAAAAAATTTCATTGCAATGCATAATAAAATAATTTTCCGTTAAATAAACGTTCCATCGTTTCTTTTGGTAAATATTCATATTTTATACAGATTACGTGTACTTGGGTAACGTAGCACGAAACGCAAGATTTGTTTCTTCGAATCATAAAGGAACGGAGTGCATTTAAATCTACATTTTAGGATATATTTAATTTATAAGAATGAGTCTTTAGAATATTGATAAAACGTAAGAAAGCTGAGAGCGAGATTTTGTTTCACAAAAATAATCGAACAAGGTACGTTATCTTAAATTGTATATAATTCGATTAGATAGGACCAATCTAACACAGCTGGATGTTAGAAAATTCGCGTAAGCGATTAATTTCGAGAAAATCAACATGGTAAGATTAATTAATTGTCGAGAGAGATTTATAAATATCATTAACATTAAGTATCGAAAAGGTTTAAATCCAATCTCCACGAAGCTTTCAGCCAGTAGAATTTTAATGAAGACTCAGGCAAACGAGATAAAAATAGTCGCGTCGTTTGACAAATTAATTGCGGACGATGATTTAACTTATTTAGAAGAAAATAAATATTCCATCTCTAAGAGTAAAGATGTATTTGTATCAGAACTTAACACATGTCAAATCAGATATTATGCAAATTGTGGAAATTTTCACAGCATCTGAATTTGAATACACGCAACGTATTACTGTCTCCTTGGTAAAACTGGTTTACCTAGTTTTATACTTGGCTCAGAAATTTTGAAATCATATTCATCTAAGACGTGTTTTGGTAAAATGCCTCGAGTATACGATTTTCACTTAAAAACACAGAAATGGCGTTAGTATCGTAAGGTCAACTTCTTTAAGTTGTATTTTGCACAACGTTGAAGAGTTAAGATATCTAGACTTACGATCAGTCAAATATGTAGCGCGACTGTGAAGAAGTTAATTTCTCATGAAAATATAATTTGACATTGTCGAATAAAAATTTTTTATACGACGGTTCGTTTATGACAAAATCCTCATTTCGCAGTCGGAAGATCGTTCGCCGGAAGATTATGGATGCTTTCCGTTGGAATCGGCAGCTGTTTTGATAGATAAGATAAGTGGAGCATCCAGGCCAAACGGAATGAAGTTGCAGCGGAAGAAGAGGAAAGCAAAGCACCCAGCTGGTATAGATCAAAGGGGTGGCGGAAAGAATACAGGTAGTGGATGGTCAATTGGAAAAAGCGATTATCGTGAAAGCCATTTTTTTCAAGGTTTCTCTTTCTGGGTGGGGTGGGGGGGGGGGGGGTGAATCTGGACAGAATCTTCAAAACAATTGATCTTACATCTGCAATTTGTAGTAAGATGAAAATCTGGACACTTTTAGACTTTAAGAAAGAAATGCACGTATAACAAGATTCGTTGATCAATTATGGTCGATCGAATTTGCAGGTCGATGCACCAGAGTTTATACCGGAAGTTGACGCTCCATTAACAGGAAGCGCGACGGAAAGGAACAAACTGTTTGTAGAAAATCAAAATGCTCGGAGTTCAGTCGTAGTTGCATTGAGAACAGCTATGTCGTCCCTTAACGTCGAAATAGAAATACAGTTATAGTTATCAACTCAATGATATTCCACAAAAGAAATTTTTTTTAGAAACTAAAACTTTGGACTGTCGAGATATGGATACGACTCATGGTGAAGATAGATAAGATTTAGAAAATTTTCATATTTTAAGAAAACATAATGTTCAATGTTGCTATGTTGAAACAAAGAATGGTGGAATTAGTCAATGTAATTGACTTCAGTTTCTTTTCAATTGAATAGCTTTTCGATTAATTAAAATTTTATCAAGGATGGCGTAGCATTTTGCATATACTAATTGTACGATGTCAGAATCGCCATATTAGTCGGGTAAAGAGATTATCTGCTTTTTCCGTTAAAATAATTAAATCGTGTTTCTCAATAAATATTTCGTTTTTCATTTATTTTTAAATTGGTTCGAATGACGATTTATTAGTTTTCATTTTTCAGTTTGATTGAAACTCAATTACATATCTTCCTCTTGGAATTACCTGTCTCCTAAAGACGTGAAAACAAAATTATTTATTTCTCAGATTTTTTTTTCTCAATACATTTTTTTCTCAATGTCGTAATACAGAAAAGTGACTTTGATGCTGTAAACTCGTTATGAAATGTAAAAGCAAAGATCGCTGTACGGTTAGGCATTTTGTTCAGTCTATAAGTTCCCGTAAGAAAATTTCCCATTGCCAATGAATTTTTGCGAAAGATAAGAAATTATTTTGATGTCTCAGACTTGATCGTTGCCAAATAGCATTAGCAATGAGAATTTTTTCCATGGATTTGCTGATTACAAAGGTTCAATGGTGAAATATAGACTCTGCTGTTGCAAATTAGTTGAAAGAGAAAAATTCCAAGGTCTCAAAATTGCAAGTGGAGATCCTGATCAACGAATTTCGATTTCTAGATTCAATACAAAGAATTTGAATCGATGCTAAAAAATTCCTTCTCCCAGTTAAATCAACGCGTTAAAGAAAATTAGAACTTTAGAAGAAAATTAGAGAATTAGGCAACAGTTATTATTACCAATGGTTACTATGAACATTTTAACTGCAGTTATTTGACTTCCAGTAATTAATACTCGAGCACTTTTTTTTTTGTAAGGGCGCGCAGAGCGTCACGTGTCTCCTACGCTCTTTTCTTCATAAAATTTTGAAACTTCACAACATACGTATATTAGATGCTGCAACAGGCAACTTGTCTATACTTAAATAATTATTTATTTGTTCCGAAGAACATTTCGTGCTGTACGATTTACACTGGCTGCCGTGTCTGAATGCATCCATTCTAGCCCAAGTAACGCGAAGCCAGCCTAACTACCATGAAACCTAAATACCATGAAATTTGATATATTCATCGAATTATTCAATATCTCACTACCCTTCATCCATTAGAGTATCTCAATATTCGGCAATTAATGTAAAAGACCGTCATGCCTCTGCTCTTAGAGCCCATAGAATCCGAACTTGATCTCTAATTAAAGTGTAACAAAGATAGCGGTATTCGTTTTGTCCTACAGTTAATCCAAAGTTCAATGTGTTTTCTCGAAAGTTCGCGAACAATGGAATTCTTAACATAACCCGAGAAAGAATAAATCAGAGAAACATATGCTGCAATAAAAAAAAATAAAATGTACTTCAGGACAAAACCATGCGCACTCACACTTCGTGACAAAAGTTGTATGCGGAAGCACGTGTGACTTTCTAGAACCATTATTGTTTTCGATCTGTCAAAAAAAAAAAATACATTGATCTCGTGCACCGACTGTATTCATCATTAAATTATTCAATGTATAATCGATATACAATATTTTCACACGAGATATACATATATCTTGACAATTGTGCTTTCGGTAGTCTTCGAATAAACGTATTACGAGATTGAAAACTTTCTGAAAATTACACGCGTCGAATCCGAGACAATAAATAAAATAAACATAGGGACGACTCATCGATCTCGATAGTCCGATTTAAGGTTAAGCCTGTAATTCTATGTTACACAAAGGGTGCGATGACGACTGCAGGTACGTGACGTGACGGACGTAAGCAATTGTCTAGAAAGATATTTAGACGCAGCCTCAATGAGACGCGATAAAGAGAAAGATCCTGCCTGACGTCGATAAGTCCCAGAACGTCATAAGTTTCCATCCCCTTTATCGGCGTTATCATTTCGCAGCGCGCTGCGAAATTTTATTTTCGCGAAAACCGTGCGCCGATCCCTTATTCGCAGCACGTACCGCGAAAATCAACAGCCACTTCTTTCGTAGCGGCAGAAATATTTTCAGCGACTCTGATAAAGCCAGAAAGATAACCGCAGGAACGTAGAGAATCCTTTCCGGCAGCATGACGACGCCATAGTATTTTCTTATCTCGCTAATTGCTCGAGAAATATTCTTAAAGGGATGATGGGTCATAAATTCCTCTTACCTGTCTATCGATATCGCAACCAGATTAAAGATGGAACTCGTGCTGCAGGTTACGTCCATTGCGATGTAGAAGTCGCACACGAATCCCGGCAAGCTCCAAGCTCCGTTCACCTGAAAGGGCAATTTCACGATTTATCTAGGCGTTAATCGGAAGTTTCCTGAGTAATTAGCCGACAGTGCGATGGTCTAAGAGGTGTAGCAGAGCCACGTTACGCCAGACAGGTATTACCAGCTGGATTAAGGACGTTAAGTCACCTAAGAATAATTGGAACCAGCGCCGGCGAGTCGCGCAACACGGAAGTTCTACGTGCTGGAAGTTTTCACGGGGGTTGAATACATGTGAAATAACAATTTTCGTATGTCAATGCTTCCCTGAGTGTACATCGCGTATACGTATTCCTAAGAGGAATCTTTATGCCGCCAGATATACGCGCCACGCTGAAATTTTATGCCGAGCGGAAACATTCTAACGTATCTACCGTCGCGTCGCGTAAAATTGAAATTGAAATAGCACGATCACTCAACAGCAAAGTCTTTCGAACTTATTGGATTCACTTGGAAAAATTGTAATATTCAAAGTAATGTCCATTGAACCGTAAGTAAATAAATGCGATGTATTATGTTGCCGTGAAATTTGACGCTGTTGAAGAATCATATTGTACTAAGAAAATTCATCACGAGAATACTGACACAGAAGAATCTGAATTCCCGTAACGTCATCGCGCCGCATCGAAGCAGCAAGGATTTCGTTTGGTGGATTTGAAGCAAATATTAAAAAAAAAAAAAAATTTGAATCCAGCCCGGCACAGGAACAGTAGCCCCGTGTCGGGCGGGAGGTTCATAAATCAAGAAACGTTACATCAAGAGGTATGAACATTATCTCTTTGCTCTTTGCACGAGCGCATCATGCAGTCGTACCATCTGCAGAGATGAGAGGAACTTTGATTTATTCGCAACAGCCGTGCTATGCTTACCAATGCTCCGCCTGCAAACAGACTCGAACACATTCGTTTTCTAGAAGGAATCGTGTGCGCGTTTTACAATGACGAAAGCACTGCGAATTCCGCAGTGCTTTTCGCTATGTAGAATTCAAACTTCTCACTGCATTAAGCATATAGGTAGACACATTTACATGGCAACGCGTACCGCGGCATCCCACTGCTTTTACTAGGACAGGCATGCGTGTTCGACATACGTGCATTATGGTGGCACGTCGAAGACTCTTTGGCAAAGAACCGACAAATACGCTGATTTCATCACGATCTCGTCGACTTTAAAAAAAGTTATAAAAATGTCAAAGTTTTACGCGCCAATGCCAGGATGCTGCACGTTGCAAGACGGTAAGGTCTTTGGCGCATAATTACGATTCGTGTGACTTTTTAAGGTTTTGTTGAATATTTCTTAGTTTCACCATTTCTTTACTCTAGTCTCGCTGGTTCACTTCCACTTGGTCCTACTTCAGTCCTATAGTTCCTGTAAGACCCGTTCCGTCTCTCTCACTCGTGCTGTTTAAACGGACTCTCGTTTCGGTACAGTCGGCAGTTGTTCTTTGCTTTTCGAAAATTTAACGAGAGCGACTCTCTCTCTCTCTCTACCACAGGCTTAAGTTTAAGCTACGGGCCGTTAATTGCGTGACCTGACATTCGCTCTTGCGACGTTCTAAATATTTAGAGGTGTGTGGGCGTCGGCGTGAATCTCTCTCGTAACGCGACGCTCCCTTGCAGACCCGTTTAAAACGAGCCTCGACGACTTGTACGAGAAATACTTATCTACGTATATCGCTACCACTACAGTCGCTACTGTGCGTTAAATTTTGTTTTGCATATTTTCTTGTCTTTTTTTTTTTTATCACGAGGAATTAAATAGGATCTCGCGCTGGAAGTGGAAAAGGTCGAGTTGGACAGTTAAAAAGAAAATTTACGGTAAATTTGCCGTCCTGCGTGTACGTAGAACAAGTGTTTCTACGAGACAAACGTAGTATCCCTAAACAAGCTTAATCGTCTGTGAATATATTAATTTTAGGGTCTAGTGGCCTTCAAAATGATCCCTTTCGTAATTCCACATCGGATAGCAAAATACAAAGCTGAAATGTTGCTGTTGGTGGGATCGATTCGGAAATATTATAATCTAGGGTGCTTAGACGCATGTAAGCCTCGTGTAACACGGACCAAGCTGGGAGTAACTAGTTTCAATGTTCTGATAGGCACGAGAGAGCGAAATGAATGCGAAGCAATATCGTAGTACTGTTGGATCACCGAAACATAGAAAAATTATACGATAGTAGATGCAAGGGAGACGGAATTGTACCAGCTTCAAGTTTCAAGTTTCAACTTAGATGCAGAAGTGATTGTCGTTCCGTTGTTTCCTATCGTTAATTGCTTTCCATTTGAACCACAGCGAACGGCAATGGGAGATAAACTTTGCGTCGAACATATCCACTGTCAGTATCGCAATCTTGCTTCGCTGGCATTCTGTATTTCGCAATGACAAAGTTCTTCCGCTTGAGCACTGCTGAGCTTACCGTGGCAGTCTACAAAGTAGTATAGCATCAGGTGCTAGAAAGCATTCTATAGATTGGGAGTTCGGTTTGCAGAATACAGCCAACTACAGCATAAATTCAGCAGAGCAATGTATAGCAGCTTCCGAATAAATCAAACGTATCGATATCGCGGTTGCGATTCCTAGTGGTGATAGTTTGCTATTTTGTGATTGGTATATTACGATCGTTTATCTTACCGATGTGTGTCTAACTTATGGGTACGTGCTGTATATATGTATATTCAATTAGGTATATTATACTATAAGCAAAGTCATGAAAGTCTGTGTCGAACGTCGGACGATTCCGAATGACAAAATACAATTTCAGTTGGTGTTGCGCGGCTTCGGCGTCCCGAATTTAGGAGAGACTTTGAAAAGCCATTAGAGACGAAAACGCCAGTGTCCCGGAATTCACGATTTTTCGTTTAACGATTCGACGGAAAGATCCGCTGCAAATCGCTTTATACACAGAGCGGCCGCACCTTTAGAAAAAAAAAAAAAAAAAAAATAAGACGAAATCTTTTTCTATCGCACGGAGACATTTCGCGAAATCTCCTTTGACTCCAAGGCGAAGCTGAAATGCTTGATGGGCGAGCGTGTCGAGATTCTTTTATTCCGAATTTCTATAGAAAATTCTCTTCTCTCTCGATAAGTTTCAAGATGTCTCTTAAATTATTCATGCAATTTCTTATTGAGAGATTATTTATGCCGGAATACTTTCGAGCTGTCAGTGTAATTCTATTTATAGGAAATTAATTACCGTATCAAATGGAAATCAGGGCCTCCGTCAATGTCCAACGAGGCGCAATCTCGCAGGATAGGAAGTGGCTTAACAAGAGCAACAAAATACGTTAGCTATGCGAATTCCCTCATAACTTACTTTTAATGCGATCTATGTTTTAATGGGTAAACGTCCGAAACTAATTTTCAGGAAAATTAGGTTGCACGGTATAATGCCAGTACCTCTCTACCGGCGAGGAATATATCCTAATGTGGAACGGAAACAACGTAAACGAATGCATAGACACGTTCCTCGCATACTCAGTGCTTCTGTTACAGTATGTGGATACACGTAGGGCATTGCAACAGTACCCAGGCCATGGCTGCAACCCAATACTAATCAAATATATATTCAAATGCTTTCAACGAGATTTATTCTACCCATTTTTCTTTTTTTTTTTTTCATTCCGTTACGCACGTACAGTTTTTACCCATCGCAAAAAATTATTCGGAAACAAAGGTACTCTTTCCTTTGTTTTCTCTCATCTCTTTTCCTGTCTTACTCGGGTTTTTTTCTTTTCTTTTTTTTTTCTTTCTTTCTAAAAGCAGACATTTTATCGCAGTAAAAATTACGTAACAATTTGAGCAGAAAGCCGAGGTGAAAATTTTTCAATCCACGGCTACACATGAAACGTACAAAAAGAAATATCGCGCACAAAGGATCAGGCGTGTCCTGCATTTATACGTAACGCTGCCTCTCAATCCCTCTGCCGAAGTCGCAAAGTTTTCTTTCAGCTTTTCATCTTTGCGAACTACTTGGAAAATACACTTGTGAGAAACTTTTGATCTTCCAAGTCAATTTACAGCCGAGTAAAGCTTCCACGAAGATTTATAATATTTCTCAGAATCGAACGGGCTACCTACGACGGTAGAAATAACGGTCTGTGAACCTCTAATGACGTCAACAGAATGACGTCACAGTGGTAGTGGGTCGTAATGCACATACACGAAAGAGAATGAAATATACCAGTGGTCATGGAGATCACGTCTACCTTTGTATTTCACCAGTTATTTCCGGACACGTCAGCAAATGTAGAAATTGGTTAACGGTAGAATCCTGAAGACACAAACTCCTTGGAACCAAGAAGACAATCATGTCGATGCAATATGAAAATTCTAAATGACTGCTGGCCAGAAGCATTTTTCCGTTTCTTTCTTTTACTTTTGTCTTCAGGGTCCATGGACCACATTACGTAGTCGCAATACTTACTTTACGTTTCCACCAATCGAAACCCAATTCCATTAGGAGTTCTTCGGTTCTTAAGAGCAGCGCTTTTCGGTTTAATCCAGGTCCCATGTAAGACCATTTGACTAATTCGACCAGCAGAGCTTACAAGGCGAGGACACGGCAGGACTTCAGTATTCGAACACGCAGTTAGGACTTAGTCAGAATAAGATTAAATATACCTGTGAGACATCTGCGCCAACTTGGTGAACCAAAGCGCGGGAGTTTAACTTGGTCATTCGGAATCCGCTGGCGAAAATCAGTGGCATAGCTGAAAGTTAGGTGCACAGCCGGATGAGGATCATCAGTATCACAAACGAGCTGGATTCTCACGCCAGGGACATAATAATTTGATTGTAGCTTGGCCGATGGCTTTGCTCTTTATCAATATTAATCGAGGCTAAAAGCTCATGGACGTAGTAACGTTCCCAAGTTCTAATAATCATTAATTAGCTTTTCTTGAGGCTCTTGTTATCATGAAAGTTTCTATTCGGGACCTCAGCACGCGTAGTAGCCCGTTTGAAAAAATGTTATATATAGGTTCATTTCATACGTTGCCTTATTCAGAAAATTTTTGCTTAACCTGGCACAGTTGCCAGCTGGCACTTCTCCTGCTTAATGTATTCAATTTTAAAATCGAATCCAAGTCACGCCATCCTTTTTGATTATATCACGTTCAACGAGGTGCCAGGAGCTCCTTTGGACAGATGAATTTTTTTTTTTTTCGACTGGGCATAAAAACAGCGCGGAATGACACTTTGTGCGATACCCTTTCTGGCATACAGTGATTACGAAGATCGATGCGATATTTTGACAAAAACCGAGAAGGAGTTAAAAGAGAAAAAAAAAGGGAAGAGGAGCGAGAAGGATACTTCAGAAACTTACAAAAACACAGGAGTACTTGTGTAGTTATAACGCAACATGTATTCTGAACACGTGTTGGAACAAACACTAACGATAGAGACCCTTGTCAAGCCGATTGACAGCTTGAAAGAGCTTATTTGTACGCGACGCAGCTTTACATGATACTAGTTTGTTGCCATCGACGTACTTACAAAGGGAACACGAAGGTGTCGCGCCTTTTAACCGGAAGTCGAACTGTGAAAGCCGATTCTTTCGGCACGCCTGTCGGCTGCGTGAAAAATTTGAAAATTATACAACCTCCTGAATACGTACACGATGGCTCCTACACCATTTGTTATTGGTATCTGTCGCTGAAATTTATCATCATCGTTTTTCATAATCATTGACGTTATCAGCACGGTGATATTGAATGTGAAATTAAAAACTGGGTAAATTGCTTAAACTGATTGCAATTTAGTTTTCTTGTACGCTTCGCCCTTCTTTTCTATACTAATGTCGTTGAAAAAGTCGTTTCCTGTTCAGATTCTGTATGCTCTCAGTGTCGGCAAGGAAACGTCTTATCGTACGATCTGAAAGTGAGGATATCGTTTTGTGGATAGTTTCAGGACTTGGGGAACTTCGAGTTACTTCCTTTATATGTTCTTGCTTGGATTATCGGAAATAGCGATTCTCACGCGAACGACACAATCGATGACACTTTTCGAGGTAACACCTGTCGCTGTACTGGAATGGAAGTATCAGTAGTAATGGTTATTTTGCGACACCAATTATCAATGTTTTGTTCTTATTACATCAAGTTTCACTATGTACCGTCTTATAATTTTACTTTGTCAACAGCCGATTTAAAGTTCGTACGTACATAGCTTGCTAACTAACTTGTGGACCCGTCATTATAAAATATTTCATGCACTTTGTACCTGCTTCGCACGTTCCTTCATCCAGTATTTATTTCACTTGAATTCTAACGCTAATGACCTGTATCATTACTGGGAAACAAAATATCAAGTTTACGAAAGTTTGCGCTTAGTCAAATTCTTCGTAATTTTTTGCGAAGTCGTTAAACTGCGCAAGTTTTGTACGTTCTTCGGGGAATAAAAACAAGTAATTAGAAAGTGCTTCGAAAAGTTAAATGTTACATTATGTAGATATCGTCTCGTTAGAGCGAATTCGTGGTTTTTAAGTTTGTATGATAGCTAATATTTTTCATACTTCAGTCTTTTCGCAGTATATATTTTTTTTTCAAATTTTTATGAAATCTAAATAATTTTTGCGAAATTTCTATCTCTGTCACTTTGATGCACAAAGCAGGAGTTAACATATACGAAGGGGGTTACCCCTTATATCGTATTGTAGTAAATCATATCTGATTCTACATTAGTTCAGGCTTTCAGGCAAAATTAGGATAAGGTGTAATGTCCAAACTTCGAAGAATGGGTAGGTTATTGGATAAGTGTATTGCCTGCAATTGAGCGTAGCGATCGAAGCCAGCTAAGCCAGCTGAACAGACCGTTAAATGTGTGAAAAAATTCCATCGGATAAAGATAGCTTGCAATATCTTAAAATGACTGATGGAAGATCGCTCGGGAGGAAAAAATTCGCATTTGTGTCCGATTGGATCTGTGCGCAAGTGGGCATCACTCATTCTGAACCTCTAATAATTCTCCTGAAACAGGTCTCAAATCGTAAGAAGAAACAACATTTTTCTTATAAATGGCAATTGATCTCTTCAGGGTAACTCAAAGCGATCACAATCCAAGTATCGTACTCTGGTTTTGTTAATTGACCCCCTTGCCCGATTATAGTGGTATTTTTGGTACCTTCAGACCGTAAGTCTGGGTAATTTTTATTTCATGCGCCTTTCGCTAACTTAACGTGATAAAGAAAATTTGTAAAAATTTATATAGTATCTTTGAGCCTTCGACTATAAAGGTGCAGAAACTTGTGATGTAATCCGAGAATAACCCATTTTGTCGTCAATATAAATGAAAATCGATATTTTAAGAATTTCGTTCTGACACGCTACTCAGTCTTTCTTCTTACTTTCGAACGTGCTTTGTAATATTTATTCGAACCAACTCCAGCAGCACCAGATATGCCGAGAAAGTGAGGATATTATGAATATTCTGAAATAAAGTGCGGAAATCAGCTAGAGTCCCTGAATTGAGATATTTATTGACGGTGTGTGCGAATTCCCCTTACCTCAGGACGAAATATGATTTTTCCCTTTTTCTTTCGTCCTCGTTTTTGTTCACCAAGACACCGCTGCTCGAAACAGGCACGTTTTATATTGTTGTATGGAGTATATAGTGCTCGCCAATGCCAAAGAGGGTTCATCCTGTCACGATTTCGTGCAAAAATCTCATATCTAAAGGTTTTACGAGGAAATAGGAAAAAAAAAAAAAAATATGATAAAACTTTGAATCGAATTTGTATTTATAGGTTGGCAATCGCACACATATGCGTCATCTGTTGAACAATACGAATAACACGCTTGACGTTTGTGCGAATATTTTCTATGAAAAGAACAAATTTTTAACTTCTTCAAGAATAACTAAAATTCTCGTTTCTTGTTATAGGACAGTATGATCTTGATAACGAGGAGCGCGGTAATAATACTAATGGAAACTGTAATCGCGCAATTGTTCGGCAAACTTCCACTAGAGGGTAGCATCGTATCGCATAATTATCATACAAAGGCAATCAAATTGGCTACTACTGATTGCCATTAAAATAAAAACACCAACTGTTTCAATAGCTTGTATGAGGCTTTCTTTTTCGAAGAATAGAAAAAAAAAAAACTTTGCGGTTTGGTACGCAATACCCGCGAAAAAATACAAACAGTTCTCCCGTTTTTTTTTCAGGTTAGGTCAGTCGTGTCAAATAAATCATTCCTCGGTTATGGCATTTTCGTAGGGCTAGCTAAGCTTTAAGGCAAAGAAGAAATTCCAAGTTGACGTTATATGGAGAAAAAGAATTGTG
>JARPRH010011243.1:0-12765 GCA_031763665.1 Calameuta haemorrhoidalis
AACATTAAGGAGATACATTTTATTTGGTGTCATCTTTTATTGCCATTTCTTATTTTAACTGTGATTATTTATTTGTACGCATTCATATCATTCTACTCTCGAAACAGTTTGTACTATATGTTTATACACGTATTGAAAATAAAATTTCTTTCTTAAAATAAAAATTCATTAATAGAAACAGGATCTCGTTACATATATGTAGTAAATATCTCTGCATGTAATGCATAAAACATCCTAATTCTGATAAAACCAGTTGGAATGTGATTAACATGGTGACAACGTGCTCATGTGTTCTATAAATCCATATTATATTAGTAGTAGTATAGTAGTATATAGTATTTTTTTTACATATACAATAATTTTGATACCAATTTTTATTACATTTGCTCCTGTTCAGATCAACTCACCAGATCCCTAACGAATCTCAGTATCGATTATTAAATAATAGAAAACGCATAGTTCCGTTTGTTGATCGCAAGCATTTATTTTTAACTTTTTAAATTGAAAGTATTTTTACGTGATCGCAGGCGTCAATTTTTGTTTGTGGTCTATACGATTTAATTTCCTCACTTTGTGATCTTAAAATTCAGTCAAAATAAACTCAAAAGTAATTAATTCTAAGTTCACTTTGAAATCATCCAGAGAAAAATTGACTCAAACATGATCAGCTGCAAACTTCATCTATATGGCATAAAATTTTGGGTCAATATTTGTTATTTTTTTATTACAAATGAAAAAATTGTTTTATAATTGTTGTAATGATCTGGTAAATTCACTTTTATTGTGATTGTCTCAAGAAAGATCGGACATACTTCTAGCGTAGCAGTGCTAGTTCATTAGTAGCATCTGCTTTTAATATTATAATCTATCAGGTGTAATAATTATAATGACATTTATATGGACCAAAAACTTAACAGTAAAGTTTTTAACGCTTTACGGACGCTACGAACTCCTAAGATGTCCATTTCATCCGAAATTTAGAGATCATCTCTATAGATACAAAGCCTACAAGCAGATAGTGGAATCCATGAAAGTTCCTGATTTGACTGTGTGCGAGTGCGTCAAAAGAATTGCTTTTTTGCGTCGGCAATATTGTCACGAACTTTCAAAAATCAATATCAGTATATACAATGGGGAATTTTACAAGCCAAAGATCAGTTGGTTTGAAATGCTGCATGAGTTATTCTTTCCCTTGACTCAATATTGTGATGGTCTGGAGGAACCTGATAAGGTAAAGAAACGTCCTTTTTCATTATGCTAACAGATGAAACCTTTAACCATCATATTACTTTTTTTATGGGATCATCCTTGCGCATGTTTACTCGTACAGACTCTGACCGATGTTACTGATGAAGATGAAGATGATGACGATCCATGGATACCAAATTACGATGTTGATGAAAATAATGATTCTGCAATCAATTGCGGTTGCCTGTCATTTCGAAGCTATGATACAAATATCGATCACTGTATAAAAAATGATATGGACCCTATCTTACTTTGTGAACCGTACAAAAATCATCAGCGTCAGATTGCACACAAGACGAAGCCACGGAAATATTCAAAAGTGTCTAATGAACGTCTATATTTGGAACGTGGTTTACAAACTGATATTAAACGAAAGAAAGTGCCAACTAAGGCATCGACGTCTAGGCATAGAGAAATTTCTAAACAGACTGAAGTAAAAGTGATTGCTCGTGATAAAAGTACAGAATATACAACAAGCAAGAACTATTCAAAATGTTCTCAAATTAGAATGAAACACGTGAATAATGGGATTGACATTTATGAAAATTCCGTAACTGAAGATGAAGCACAGACTGATAATAAGAACATCAAAAATTTCGTTAATGACGTAGATGTTGCTAATAGGAAGCAGGATGCTAAGGTTTTTTTTTTATATGTAAAGAAAAGTTGGGTTGTTATACTCTAGTTAATTATTGGTATACGTATAGGATTTTTATTATAGTGTTACGGTGGAAGTACAAGAGATGATGCTCGTTCTTACGTAAAAAATAGAAATAAAGTATATGATAAGTACGAATTATTTGAAAAGAGTGTTGCTAATCAACTTAAAAATTTAGATTTTGGTAAGCTTGGTATCATGTTATTATTCTCATAGAACATGCAATAAACTAAATAATAAGAAACGTATATGTCAATGCCAATTACAGAGAATCCAATGAATTTGGAAAAACGGATACAGAAGGTGATGTCAGCAAAGAAATTGTTCAAAACCGAGCAAGATTTTAAGGATACCTATTGCAAACATGTTTGCAAATGCGATTGCAGTCGTAGCTGCATCAGATGCATGAAATACAAAGAGAAGAAAATGTGTAGTTGCGGTTTACCAATTAATGAATGCTTACCACCAATTTTAGCAGAAGCCAGTAATTTATATACATTTTGCTGTAATTAAAAGAAAGTTAAATAATATATTGAATTCGTATACGTATTCAATGCATTAAACCTGTAAAACATTAAATCAATCGCTTGAAAAATAGATGGCCTGCTTCTACGTATCTAAACGGTATTCATTATCGTAAAAGAATATAAAATTATACACATATCGACGAATGTATCAAATGTTTGAAAATATTATAATGAGGAATTCATATTAAATTAATCATTATTTTCATAAGAATGTCAAGTTCAATTATATATGCACCTTGTAAGCAATTGAAATCCTCTATCGTATGTAATATATATATATATATATATTATTTTATTATTTTATATTTATCTGTGGGGTAAATATAAAAAGAAAGGATATATAAATCCTGAATATTTTTCGGTGGATGGTCCAACGTTGAATTTGTGGCAATCCGAATGTAGATACTATTCATTTTTCGATCGAGTAGTTGATTTGTTAGAATTAAATGCCAATATTCATGTTATCGTTATTGAACTAAAGCTGTATCATTGAAAAGCATAATCTTGCATTCATACTCAGGTTATGTAATTCATAGATTAACTTAACATTGTTCGTTTTTATTAAAATTTCAATTAGTGAGTTTAGGAACTTATTGACAAAAGTAATTTTGAAATGTTATCTTTATGACATACCACATCTTCATTGAAATAGTCTATGGTTTGCTGTCATTACTTTGGTCCACTGTCCACGATCAAAATTATTATCAAATTCGAAATTTTGTTTAGATAATTTTTGAAAATACATATTACAAGATATGCAGTTTAAATGGAACAATAAAAATACCACACACTTTTTACGTTTATACCGAAAACATCGATGCCTTTGGAATCAATATGACGCGGAATACTTAAATTGCAATGTTAAAAATAAAGCTTTCATTGACATCATTGAAGAATTAAATATGCCAGGATTGTCCATAGCAGACTGTATTCTTCAACTTAAACTCATAAGCGAGAAGTACGTTGAAAACATATATAAAATTGTGACACAAAACATTACAATTACAAAGAATTTTCAAGCAGTTTGATGTAACTCATTATGTAAGTGTCAACCGTGTTTGAATCAGCAATAACAGAATTCCAACAGTTATTCTCTTTATTAAATCAACGTTACATATAAAAAGTATGTATCTTTATTTACGATACCGGATCAACGACACGTTTTTGGATACCTAATTATTCATTTAAACATTTTTTAATGTAGAAACATTTGTTATAGTTTTTTATGCAAGTTTTCATTAGGAACCCTTATGAAATTTAGATGGAAATGCGAACATCGTTATAGTATTCAATGCACGAGAAAAGGAATAATATATAAATCGGAAATCCCCTGGTATCCTCTGGTTACGGAAATGTGGGAGGAAGCAATTCACGAAGAAGAAAAATCCAGGAGTTCATTAATTGCAGAAAAAGGTCCATCACGTGAACAACACAAGGACCACTTTAGAGCCGTAGCACGTTCGGACACAGCAGTTGTACAGAAACGAAAAAAAAAGGGCGACCGACAAATAAGATTCAAACATCGCACGAGTCCAGATATTAATTCACAAAAGCAATTCGTTCCGTGCACAACTGCTGTATTTCGTGACAAGCAAATTTACAATGAGAGGAAAAGGTTACAAAAGAAATCGGAATCTTCACCCGTTATGTCCGACATTACCCCATGTTCGTAAAATGAATTCTTTTTCGTTTATAAGTGACGTTTTTTTACAGATATCATTTAAAAAAGTGATCGCCAAAATTTTGTTAAAACTATTAGGTTATTTTAGATTAGCATATTTGATTCGCTTCTATTTTTTAAATCAGTTACTAATTAGTATTTACTTTTATTTTTTGAGCCTTATCTTTATGCTATTACCATTGTAAAACACAGTGCATTTGCGTTATAATTAAATAAGTCCAATGAAGCTTCAATATACATAAAAAAGAAAAGTAAGAAATACGATATATGCATATAATCTACTACAATTGACCTTTCAGTTGGTATCGATGTGCATGGTATTACATAAATTATTTACAGGTAATAACATCTCAATTGCGTGCACAAAGGAAAGAACTGTGCCTAGAAATAATAATGATAACAATATTATTACTAATGATTGCAATATTCGAAATACAAACGACAGAATAAAGAGTCCAATTCAATATTCTGTGTGTCCTTCTTGTCCTTGGAAAAAATTGAATCGTGAATTACCAAATGGTTCTACAGTTCCTTGTCCAAATTATTCCCAACCGCATCAAGATAATGTGAACAAATTTTTATATAATCCAAATGAAAATGATATTTCCAATGATTTAAATGAAGCAATTATTCCGTGCACGAATGTCTCCCAAGAAGTAGAAAGGTATGGTGAAAAGTATAATTTTTATAATATGTAATCCCACATACTGAACAAATAAGTTATAAGCTAAGCAAAAAATTATATTTATTCTTTAATAGGATAGACGATCTTATCGATCCATATTCTTCTCCAGTGTATACTCATTGTAACGGCAACTGCTATAACGAATTAGATACTCCAGATGCCAAAGAAATGGAAATTAATATTCCAAAAAAAAATTGCAACGAAAAGCCCGTAATGGTCAAATGTACAGCTACTGACATTATTGAAGACGAAGATAGAGAATGCGACTGGTACTTGCAATGTACGATAGTCATGCCAGAAATAAATCCTACTCAAGATCTTAATGGCAAAGGAATAAATAATTGTTCGTGCGAAGTTCAAGCGGTGAATGACGTCAAGCAGCAAGGAACTTCGCCAAATAATACGTCAGCCTGTATAAAAGAAATGCAGACAGTGAATGACGTTAAGCAACAAGGAGTTTTAACGAATGATGTGATACTATGTACAAAAGAAGGTCAGTATTGTCAGAACAATAATATGCAAAATGAATTATTGAATGAAAAAGGTATATTACGACATTTATAGACAAAGCAGTACAAAGTGATTCTATGTACTTATTGGTCAATAAATTTTGTTCAGAAATATCAGCGAATGAAGATAAACTGGAACATTTATCGAAATCGGTGGAATGTTTTCTTCTACCGCATGAAAAAGAGAATAAATGTGAGTTGCATAGATGCATTTGTACTTTTAGCATATGAAGGAATTTCAAGTTGGTATTGAAATTATAAGCAATGTAAAAACAAAACTAGTGATTAATTCTTTTATCGGTTTAATAGTAATTGTTTTAATCAATGAGTTACAGTAGATCAAATCTACACAATCAATACAGACAGAGATAAATTAAAAATTTCTGAAATTAGTCAAGAAAGTTCAACAACACTGAAGAATCAACCCGAGTTAAATAAAAGCACATTGAAGTTAGACAATCAAGCTCAACAAACTGATATTCAAAATGTGTCAAAATTAGAAGGTTCTGTGATCTGATAATACGTTTCATTTTTCATGTTATCGAATTTTATAAACGATATAATAATATATGAAACAGGAGATTTAGCGGAAAAAAGTAATGAGTACAGCGATCTCGTACAAGAGGGAACTTCTGTTTTTGATATGGATAAAAACATTGGCCAAAAGTTATTATTTACAATTGAAGAAGAAGGTATCTGCGAGGCGTGTAAACCAGCGAGCGAGAAAAAATTTGACTTGGATTCCTGGTTTCGCAGAAGATCTGCTTTGGAATTATTTAATGATGACTGTTTACCGTGCAGATTGGAGAGCGAACTTAATTTTCAATTAAGTCGACTTACAAAAACTTTTATCGACGTTATGGATTGTACAACTCGACTGGCTGTTAAAGAAGAATTTGATAAAAAAGGTTTGAATTACCAGACTCATCATTCACAAACTATGCAGTATAGACATGGCGAAACAAAAAATGATAAAACGAAAATTAAAAACAAGTTTGATAAAAGACATTTTGATTTATTAATCTACATATTAGAACTAATATGTTATACTTATTACAACGTTGTACAATAACAATGAAAAAAAGAAAAACTATGATTTATCAATCCTCTCGCTCATTTTAAATCATATAATCGTATTTCAGTTACTTATATTAACACTATAAATTAAAATGTTGATAATGAATATTTGAACAACTAGATTTATAAGAAATATTTTTTTATACTTTTATAGGCACTGATTTATATGCTGTATAATTTCAGTTAGTTGCGAGTGTTCATCAGAACGACGGACTGTGACTGCACTAACAAATCGACAATATACTGATCAAGAAGTTAACGCGGTTGAGAATGACCAACGAACAGCAGATAAAATAGAATCAGACATTCAAGCAGTACCAGAACACCAAAATAAAGCAATTTCGGTAACTCCTACAAGGAAAAGAGTCAAAACAAGTAGTATTTCTGCATTGCCATCGTCTCGCCATATTGGTATCCAAGAAACTGCGAAAATCAAGCTTCGCAACGTAAATATTCAGAAAACAGGAAAGATGGACAAAATTTCGATAAGTGAACCAATTAACATTAAGAGCCATAAGAAAAAGATTGCGATTCAGAAACGTGATTTAAATTTAAAAGACGTTGGTCAGGAGGAGGAACAAGAGCAGCGTGTATTAAAATCATCGGAAAATATTCCGAAGGTCAATTGTGAAACGTATACAAATACCGAGAGAAATTTGCAACAACCTCTGAGCAATAATATATATAAAAATAATTGGAAAACGTCAGAGATATCCATAAGAGAGAAATCACGAATTTTTAAGAAGTGTTGTAATGAAGAATTGTGGGAAGATTTTAGTTGCGATGAAAATTGTAAAGACAAAAGGCAGAATGGGGATGATTGTACTAAATTATCAAGTATCATTTGTGACGATTGTCCTCATACTTCTATGTGCGACACATCATTATGTACTATTTTGAAAAATGTTTTCACACACATGTAAGCAAATCAAGGTTGACAGTTATTCATACGCCGTGATAAATTATATTTGAAAAGATACGATACATAAATTTTTTTTAAGCAGAAGAATTTTATTTTGTAAAGATAGAAAAATGTGATGAGCAATATACTGAAAATTTAAACGACTGATAG
This sequence comes from Calameuta haemorrhoidalis, assembly GCA_031763665.1. NCBI lineage: Eukaryota > Metazoa > Arthropoda > Insecta > Hymenoptera > Cephidae > Calameuta > Calameuta haemorrhoidalis. The sequence continues at coordinate 7,458 of JARPRH010011243.1, forward strand.
TGATTTAATTATTTTCAAAGAAAGCAAATATTTCGAACGAAAAGCCTATGCAAATAATAATTAACGGATTCGTGTCATTATAATTTTTTATTCATTAATCAACACAAGAAAATTGAATAAGATTCTTGTTCATGTAAACAGTGGGTTGTCAACCCTTTGATGAGAGTGTACTGCAAATGACGAGCGCCGACAGTTTCCGACACCGAGGTGCGTATTTGCATAGTCAGTAGCTTATATGGCTTTTGGCAAATTAACGGCCACTCCTTCAGAGCGTACATGTATGCCTTACGCAATCAAAATATAAATTTATTTGCATTCTTTACGGAGCGCATCTGTTTTCGTGGATAATACTAAATTTGCATTATCTACTGCAATGTGAAATAAAATTGGTAATATCTAAGCTCTAGGTTGAATAAAAATTATGTACGAATCTATGTTATTTGTTCAAACAATTTTATTGTTGTGGTGGCATATGCATTCATTATAAAACATACAATGCCCATGATCTGTTTTCGGACGATTCATATTTACGAAAATATTATCATTCAAATCCGCATGCATTTCATTTTTTCTGTGAGGTCTAAGTAAACCATCATCGCAACACGATAGATAATCATCAATCGGTTGTTCCGTTAATTTTTCTCCTTTACAGCTGTCTTTCATTAAAATTCTATATATTCCTTCCCAATCTTTGTATTGGCAATATTCATCGAATTCCGACAAACAATCTTCTTCTACAGGCGTTTTTTTACATTGGGTAATACTAGCTTGTGATTTATTTCTTACGCATTCTGCGCAATTATCATCTAATTCATCTGTGACTATATTCTCTCCAGTACTTTCTGATGTGCAATCAAGTACTTGGCTGTTACTGGATATTACACTTAAGTAGCACTCACATGGATCATTAGTTCTGCAAATAATAAATTTATCACAGAATAGCAAATGTTTAATTATTTGGAAAAGTTACCTAATAATAATTGACTGATTTGTTGGACTGCAGTATTCCATACTGCTTGAGCAAATATACGATGGACTTATTTCGGAACTCATACTTTCATTTGGACAAATAGACGTTGTAATTGAATTATTGCTTGTATCTTTATTCTGAATCCGCCAGTTAGTCCAAGAGAATTTCTCCCACGAGTCTCTTCTGTCGCAGCATTGTAAATTCCCACAGTAGGATTTACCATAAGGGATGTCATTATGAAACCAGTTTGTCATATCCATTTTGAAATGGGCTGGCTTCCAGATGTCCTCGGTATAACATTTTTTATGTTTTAAATTCATTATGAAAAAATGAAGATTTTTTTTCAAATAAACACTTTGGCTCTAAGAAGTGTTTGCTTCTCTCTTTTTTTTCTCTCGATATGTAGGCCCAGTCTAAAAATCATCATATGTATGTTGTTAAATATACAGTTTTACAGACGCGTCAACAGACCAAAGCATTTTAAATCGCGGTGTATACCTACATTAATCTTTTGCTTTGATATTTTAACTCAGTAAGAGAAACAATTTATCTGGAAAGATATTTGAAAACTTTATTTGCTTTTCATGTTTTTCATATGAATGCATATTTTACAATTACAGCATTCGAAACAGGAGATTTGATGAATGATACTACATACTCTGTATTACGTTTTGGTTAGCATTGCTTTGATTTTCTTAAAGATTTAATGACTTTCGCGGATATATCGATATTTTCATTTTTTATGTGAGAATTTAGTTTTCACTTGATTTTATAACTAATTTGTAATCTATACAAAGAATTTTTTAGACTTAGAGGTTATAATTCTTTAACAGAAAAAAGACTGCGGATGTGATCATTCTAATTAAGATTAAAAAAAGATACACAGAACTATTCATCGCTTGAAAGTGGTTGTACCATAAAATTACTACAAGTTGGACATACTTATGGCAAATTTCTTCACCTTCGGATAAAATTTATTCTGCGGATAAACTCCTAAAACATGAAAATGATTGATTAGCTGAGCATTTATCCACAGGATAAATTTTATCCAAAGGTGAAAAAATTGACCATTAATCGTTCAGTATTTCAATTTTACACAAAAACTTTCTAAGCCTAAAATAAGCTTGCAGGTTAATATGTACTTGCATGTCATTATGTACGGAATTTCGATAACATTGAAGACTTACAGAATCGCCTATACAGTGCAGAACTTCTAGGACTAGTTGATTAACACTAAACGTACCATCGAGCGGTCATTTGACCGTTTTAAAGCCAAAAATACGTTTATAAAAAATTGTCGGTAGGTTTAGTGTTAACTTTCACGTAAAATGTATAATGGGGAAAATTAATTTTATATAAGATGTATTCGTGGTTGACAACAGAATATACGTATTTCTTACCAAAAAAAAAACGATAATATATAGCCGGATTTCGATAAAGACTTCATTAATAAAACGATACTAAATTTATTTAAAGCTGCGTAGATACATTCGCAATTTCAAATAATTTGAATAAACATAGGCAGATAGGCCTTCGAAATGTCATCCTTCCTACGACGTGTTCAAAACAACCTTATCTGCGGTTTCAAGAGGACTGAATCGAAATTCCTAACGGGCTCACTAGATGGCAGCGCGAATGCTCCAAATGGCGATCCATAATCTGGTAAAATATAGGCATTTCGGCTTATGTCAGTATTCATGTTTCCCGTTGCAACGATATTGTTTTTAGTATTCGTGTAAAATTTGTGAACGCGTATCCACTTCTAAGAATGTCCACAGTCTGTTAACGATATTGTAACGGCTTTCAATGCCGTAATATGCATCTTCAAACAGACCGAGTCCTGACACTTGAATGAACATCAGTTTTAAGATGGAACGCTGAGTCAGCTGTCTGTCGAGTCCGCGTCATCCTTCGCGTCGATATTCTTCTAAAATAGGAGTTACGCTGTAAAATCGGTCCTGGTGTAGTGTTCCGTTAGATGTGAAACGATTCTTTGTTTTTGGAAATGTGAAAATTCTCGTGAGGTGTAAACGGAATCGAGGTGAGAAAATTTTAGCATGAGCGGGAAAGGAAAGGAAGGCTAGGGAGACAAAAGAAAAAAACGGTAAAGGTGACAGGTAGTTGTAAGATATCGTCGTATCTATGTTTATAGGTAAAACCAAGCAGTATCTGGGTGCGATTCATTCCGTTACAGTTAGTCTGTTGTGCTGTCAATAATATTTAGTGATTTGTTTTCCGACATGATCTGCCTTGCGATTCTGAAAAATTCTTCCTTATTCAGTTGAGGAATAAATCTTACGGCGAAAAACAGCTTTGAGGATAAACGTTCTTAACCTCGTAACATCTGTCAATTTGAAAACTTTGTAACCTTGTTGAAATACGTATGAATTGTGAATGTTTCAATTTATTTTACCAGGCACAACCTTGACGTAGAAATTCTCTGTTCAAAACAAAAGTGCCTTGGTGGTACATTTTCTGATACCATCAATAATTTACATTACTAAACCAACACTTTCTCATTGAAAGATATATTAAAATTCTAACGAGTGAGAGTCACGTAGTTTTTAGTAAGTCTACTTTCATGTCCTGAAATCTCGATAATTTCTTCATGAGATATATTTTTATTATTTGGTATTTCTTTTTTTCTCTGCTATTATATATATGAAAATTGAAACAATATAATATATATCATAATTCAATTGCTTATGCTTCTAATACGATATTTTTATCTGTTTTTCATGAATTCCGATAAGTAAAACAGGTTTTCATGTGAAGATACTTTTAATATTATTCGGGTGGAGTTATATATAGGCTAACAAGAGTAGTGCGTAATAAGTACGGTGGAATTATCATCAATATGGTAGAGAGTACAATAATCTGTGGTTAAAATTGGAATTATAGGTTAGAATTCATTATTATCCGCTTAAATAGATTATCAGTATTTACGCATATAATCTTATTTTCGATTCATAATATTTTGTATTTGCTCTCAAATTATAAATTATCTAACAATATTGATATGCCTTAAAAATTGTTCGTTTTCTTATTTATTTCTGCGAGGTTACATTTTCGGTAAACGGGTTACCCAGTTATCGTCTACTATTACTAAACTATATATATATACATATAAAAATAAATGTATAAGTTACTTCGACCAGGTCCCTAATTTTTTTTCTTGCTAGTTGAAGCACGAACACAACTATGCGGACGTGATTCGTTACGTAATATGGACTTCAGTGTTGCGATGAAAGAGCCGTAGGCTGTTTGTGGTTTTTGTAATTTTCCATAAATATAAAAAAACAGTTATTACTGTATAATGAAATTTCTATTCAACAATGCAATGCAAATTATATTTATTTTCACTGCACGCATAATCAATTGGATAAACAGAATTTAACACTGCTCAGTGATAATGTTTTTCAAAAATTTGCAACGTAATCACTCAATTGTAATGTTACGGTATAATACACACTCATGCACTATAAATTTTTACAAGCTCTAATCCGTATAGATCAAAATGAAAATTACACGCGTCATCGCTTTGACTGATTGTAAAACTTACTGGTCGCATATTTGCTTCCACTAGTCAAATTTTTAAGAACTCTTTGAAATAAGACCAGTAACGCGATAAACCAATGCTTGATATTCAGTTCACGTTTAGAATTACGCACGCGAATGGGTGAACTAGTTTTTGGCTGGAAAAAATCTATGCAAAGGCGTAGATTTACTTTACTTGATATCCAAGTGTATATTATCGGCCGATGCTCTATCTATCCAGGTAGAAGTTCTTATTGTATATCGCTGATTTATCAAAGCAGTGTGTTGATACGTACGTTTTCCGTAATGATCTTACCTGCTGCATACATCGTAAAGAATTCTTAAAAAGTTCATAAACATAAAGTTTCATTTCATAAAAGTGTAACATAAGATTACAAAACGAGGTCAACCACGTTCAAGTATAATAGCTTACAAATTGTAATTTTTAATAGATTACCATTATCCGATTACGATATTCGTAAACCTGAAATTTTATTGGGCAATGGAACATTACTACTGATAGAAAAGTCACTCAAACTGTTTAGTTCGTTCAGTCATGTGTCATTGTATTCAATTGATAGATAGTGATGTATTTTGATCGATTAAGTAATGAAATTGGCATTGTATAAGCTAAGGTTATTATTTTTTGTCCGATTAAGGTTAATCATTAAACCTTTTGCAATTAGGAATATTTACAAAACGAAGTGGACGCTTTTTGACAACTGGGTTCTGGTGGAGTCAAATACTTCATATGAAAATCCCTGTGTAATTGTGCCAGAATGTGAAAATTAATGAAGGGAC
>JARPRH010011257.1:0-12761 GCA_031763665.1 Calameuta haemorrhoidalis
TAATTTCCCTACACAAAAATTTACACTTATCGGGTTGAAGAACAAGTCCAGCATTCTTTAGCCTCATCAACAACTTCATCAACTTCTGCTCATGTTCTTTAAGAGAATTTGCGTAAATAACAATGTCATTCATGTAAACAAACAACTCATTCCCCTATAATCCAGAAAGAATTTGATCCATGAGTCTCTGAAAAGTAACTGGAGCATTTTTTAAACCGAAAGGCATTCTATTAAAATGAAAATGACCGTACGGGGTTGAAGGGCAGTCTTAATCTAAAAAGGGCAGATTAAAAAAACAATGTTTGCCCACGTGGATGCTGAGATATACGGATTCAAAGTTGAGTCATTTAACACGGGGAACATGGGACGGCACGTTGGAAATGACATTTACGCTCGCAAAGAAGGTACTTCCAGAGTACTTTTTTGAAAAAAAAACTTGTGTACGGTATCACTGTAGTACATATAACACGTAAAAAATAAAAATTTGATATGTGCCCACATATTTTGGGAGATATTATGAGTTAAATGGGACCGTTTTTGGGTTTTGCGCTCTCGTATGGCGTAAACTTGGCAGCGTCGCTGATGACGTCGCATGGCTGATAAGAGGCGCGCAATTCAAATTTCCGAAAGCGGAAATTCTTTTGTCTTTTTTTTTCTTTCCTAATGGTTACGTGGCATAACATTAACTCTTTTTACTCCGAAAGGAGGTGCCTCATAACTTGAGTAATTCAAACAGGGCATAATTGAAAAAAAAGAACTAAAAAATTTCCAGCGTGACGTAACGAATAATATTTATTGATATATGTTTGCAGCAAACATCGTACACTGTACTAGAAACGCTCTCCTTTTACTTACATTAAAAAATCGTTTTTTATGTCGTTATATAAAGTTCAAATAACAGATCTTGGGTTATAATTATTTTTTTAAATTACTGCGTTTTTTTTTATAGTCACCAAATTGGAATGTTTTTGACATAGAGTTCGAAGGGCATCGCAAAGGGCATTCCATTTTCACCATTAACGTTGAAAGTACTCATGACCTGAGTTAAAGTGAGACCAGCCGCAGCGATTTTAGTTATCATAGCGACAGATACAGGTCCTTTTATGGCAGCTATATCATCAATTCTCGCTTTTCTTTCTTTTCGATCGCGATCAGCATTTGCAACCAAAGAGAATGATACGGCGGACCTGATCAGTTCGGTCTGTGCTATCGCGAATCTTTTGAGTAGTTGATCGAGTATTCGGACATCTACGACTGCATTATGCATCCCTTTTGTACAATCAGGTCCTAGATAATCGCGAGCCAGATCCGGTAGTTTGAAACTTCCTTTTTTCGCTACTCGGGAAGTTAATTCTTTGGAGCTCTTGAATACGGGTAGAGTATCGGTGAATCCTTTCACGATCGACCCGAAATCTTCGATTAATCCGACTGCATGCATTGCCCTGACGATTTGAGGGCCATCAAAGGTTACCTCCTTGTGGGCTACGAAAATAACATTCTGAGATATACTTTTTATGAATTATATAAATGCCGTACAGGCGATTAGTGGCGGTTTCGTTTCAACAGGACGATGTTCATCTGCGTTACTCAAAATTAGTTGTCCCTGATGAACTGACAATCCCGTTACTTCGGAGACAACGGTCGGTATGCCCTTCGATGGAAGAATATAACAGTTGAATTCCTGATTCTGATATTTAGCGGCGATTTGGACAACTTCTGCTTTAGGACCGAACCCTGTAGTTTCCAGATCAAATACGATAGCGACCATGTCTTCCGCTGGATTGATGAAGGCTTCTTGACGTACTACAATTTCTTCAGTTAATGCGCATCCAGAAGAATAAGTGATACTCTCTCTTCTTTCCGCGTTGTTCCTATTTTGATTTCTCATTCTTTTCCGGAAAAGTCGACACCTTTTGAATTCTGCAGTTCTCATCTTCATTGCTCTTTCTTTTCGCCGCACATCTTTCTTTGCTCCAAATTTTTCCGTATACTTGCCGGGAGAAACGCAAAGTTTTTTGTTAACGTTCACAATATACTCCGTACCGACATTTTTTTGAGAAACTGCTGCATCTAGTCTATAAACTAGTGATTCAGATCTGCCATAACATCTCCCTTTCGAAGCTTTGGAAGATACAATTGCGTTAAAAGATTCATTAGGTTGCGTAGAACTGCAGGCAGCGATTTTTTCTGCGTTGTTAGCGTACGTCCCAAAAATCCTCGTTAAATCGGTGTACAGTTGTGTGCCATGTAAGCCTTTTCCACCCGGAAGGCCGTGATGCTTATAGTTTTCCGGATCTTCTTTGTAACGGCACCATTCACCGCACATCTCGTGTTTATCGAAGGCATGATCAACAATATTCAATAAAGCGCTCTTCACAGCTTCCGGATCGTCGTGGTTTTTTTTTATTGCGCATCCAAAACATTTTTTGAGGTAATCAATGACTTGTTTGGGTAGATGGAGTTTCCACAATTTGTTGCTGAGAGACTTGGTGTTATGATTCATATCTGATTCTTTGGCAATGACGTGCGAAGATTCCCTCCGAATTCGACACATAGTCGAAGCATCTTCATCTCCGAAAACTGTTCCAATGATAACATTCTCGTCTTCTAAATGTTTATTATGAACAACCAGTTGTGCCGCCATATCTGGTTCCATTGCTTTGGCACTGCCGCGAAAGTTAAAACGGCAATTATGATCATTGGGATCGTGGCCGTTCGAACATAACTAGCATATTTTGATTCGATAAGCTCTTCCCACAACTCGTCCACTTAGTACGCCGATGAGTGAAGAATGACCTATAAGCAAAAATAAAAAAATGTACAATTATTGCAAACAAAAAATATGCAGATAATTTTTTTTCTATGGCACGAAAATAAATATCTGGTCTTACCTGTTTGACTGTCATATGAATGACCATTCCCTCTCGTCTGCCACGCTGCATCGATGCTAGCTTTAATTTTTATTCGTCCTTCGTCCGTTGCCCTAAAATTGGTTGACACAATTTAATACATTTATTTACATTATATTGAATAAATAATTTTCAAAGCGACAATCCAATTAGTTTAAAAAAATTATTCTTTGTGCAAAAGAAAAGGCTTCAACAAGCTTAATTAATGCATACATCAAATTATGCAACATGTTTTTGCATACATTTTTCTCCACATTGGCCGCAAGATATAATTTATAAACCGTTCACCAACTTATAATACAAAAAACAGGAATAATATTTTACAAGATACAACTGGATGAGTCAGCGTCACCTTTCCGTAGAGTGTACAACTGAAAATAATGATTAAATATGAGTACAATGGGAATTAAAGTCGCTGATTAATTTTTTTAGGCAAAATTTAGGATACGTACGAGCCATATTTTTGCACTGTGAGCATCTTCTCCAATCTAATAGCATCCCTACAACTTTCTCCCGCTACATCTTCAATTGCGGAACCAACAATCCGCTCGTGGGTTTTTAAAGTGTTAGGATGCACAATTGGCACGTTAAGTGCAGACAAAGTAGTATTGAGATGACTTTCTCCGATGCCAGCATCAAGAATCGCTACGGTATACAAATATTGCAACAAAAAGTGATAATTAATGACCATTCTCAATATCATTCATTTATTTGCAAGTGTCGTATTTAACAATAGCATAGCTCAGGAAAAAAGTGAAATGGGAATAAAAAAATGTAAACGAACTACCGGAAGTGATACGAGAAAAAATGTTACTACAAATGTAAGACAACGCATAAAATTGAGGTTAATTAATTTAATTACTTTAATACTAATTTAATTTACTTACCAATTGCAGCCTTCAAGTTGACGTCATATCTGGTGCGACCAGACTCACTTTCAAACATTTTTTTGCACGTGTGAACTTCGTGTATCGCAAGGCAAACGTGACAACGAATTTTCAAAACACTGGCGAGGCCAGTCTGATGTTCGATTGTAATGTATCGTAGCGATAAGGGCTGCGAGCACATATGGCACCACAAATTATCAGCCAATTGTTGCAATTCTACGATGCGTCGTCCTTCCCCCAGTTGCTCCTCTGTCTGTTCCGCAGAATTCAACTTTCTTCGTTTCACAGCTATTCTCACATTCTCTTTCCACGTTTCTTTTCTTTTTGTCGTAAATTTTCCTCTGTTACAACGTAACCGCTCGTTGTCACTGCGTATCGGCGTCGCCATTTTTTCGACTGCCAGCAGATGCCAAAAAATTGGTCGGGCACGCACCTCTGTGAAGTTAGCCGGACAACTATTTCCGGCGAGCTTGAAACTTTTATTAATCGTTTGATGGTCGTTTGACGATGATTGAGAGTCTAATTAAAACGTTTGATACTCAATAATTACTTCAGAAAATCAATGTTAAATTTAGGTGTGAAGTTAGCCGGAAATTTTTTAATTTTTCATTTCTTTGGGTCGAAAGGGTGCTTAATCGATGGGAAATCGTTTGACGGTCACGAATATGCTAATTAAAACGTTTGATAGTAAACGGTTTGGCAAAAAAATGCAAAAATCGTATGGCCGTAATTGCGACCATGTCGAATACTGGATGCGCCATATTGGTCGTAGTCTCGCGTTCTCATTGGATACTGTTTGACCGTGCGTTATCATAGAATTAACCAAGCAAGTTAGTTTATTCCGCACAAATCTCATTTTTGATTGGTTAACTCTGTACGGTGGAAACATAGCCTAAGTGGCTGGAACGATTAAATTGCAGAGGGTTATGAGGAGTCATCAAATATGGCTCTGAGGTATGATACGTAGTCCTAAGAATTGGTACTTGGTATTAGAGGAGCTAGAAGTAATTCGAAGATAAATCTAATCCGTTTAAATTTTCTTGTAAAACGTATTCTTCCTAAATTTTTCATATGTGTTCTATTTTATGAAATGTAACGCTTATTCAAGACAACAACTCGTCATTTTGTTTTGAAGTCACCCCACGCCTTGATATATTTTGAGAAATTTTTATGTTGCTATAATTTAATTATTTGATAATAAGTAGAAGTTAAATTTTACGCCCTTGAGTGCATGTTGAGTCATTGCTGATAAACGTCGCAATAAGACTGCGTAAATTAGACGATTGCCATACCCTTATTTCACTAGAGTGAATTCAATGTTCACTCATTCAATATATTCAATATTCTGTGCAAAACAGAAAGAACAATATACATGAGGGTAATGCTATGATTGCAGTTGACAGGCAGTGTTCTATTCAAGTTCAGAGAGATAGAAAGGTGCAAAAGTTGGTCAGAGAACTTTTGCAATCTGGAAATTATAAGCTATGGGTAGGCTACATGAAAGTTCTAACCTCATGAATCAAAGATGATCTTTTTTTTGTGGTGGAGAAATTACTATATAAATAAATAAATTGTGAATATTTTTATTCAGGTTAAAGAGAGCCTAAAATCAGGTGCTTTCAATAAATCTAGATGTCAAGGATATTAGTTATACCAGGTTATGATAAACCAACGAAGAAAATGAATCCAGATCTCAAAGATTATAATATACTGAGCTATAGTACACCAGAGTTAAAACAAAAGCTTAAAAATCTAAAGGTTAGTATTAAATTACTTGTAATTAACATAGGATTACACTGTTCTGTTTTCCACTTCTTGAATCAAACAGCAAATTATTTAGCTTCAATTGACTGTATCTATAATTTATCATAAACTTAAAAGATTTATTAGACATCCGTTAATCCAATGACAATTAAATTTTTAGATGTTCGTGTTTCTCCTATTATTGCTATTTGTACATCAAACTCAGCAATTCAGGTCTACAATGATACACAAATGGAGCGATGTAAGTCATTCTCGTTTACTCTATTTACATATCTGAAATTCAGTAAAGTCGCATATTCTTATTTTTTACGTGTTTTTATTAAAAACTTTCAAGTTTTACAATTTGTCATAGGTTAGAAAGTCACTGAGGCTTATAATCTAATTATCTAATGATAGTCTAATTTTTCATAGATAATTTAACCTCACCTGAGTATGTATATTTAAAACAAGTAGATCATCGCAGTAATTAGCGTGTCAAGAAAAGACTACAGAAAGGGAGAGAGTGATATCTTTATACCAGGGGGTGGATCATGAACTTCCATTTCTGGGAAAATGTGAAAAATGAATAGCTCTTAGCCAATTGTTGCACCTGCTTTCTTTTAGACTTAGTACGTGGTTGGCTAAGAGCTATTCATTTTTCATAGTTTCACAAAAATGGAAGTTCGCGATTGACCCCCTGGTCTTTTATATACTGTTTAAATTCTCGCGCTGAAAGTCGCCGAGGGCGTTATATAAAAATAAAATGTGTTCAATTTTTTTGTGACGCGACTTTCCGGACTGCATTAAACAATCGAGCTATTGTTTATGGCTAATTAAAGAATACAAAAATATTCGAATATATTGTTTCTTGGCAGTTTAGAATATTTCACTCTCTTGGACTCATGCAATAAGAGGTAAGAGGAATAGTGTAACTAGAATAACTTTTTATCCGTTAATTTTTTAATGAAATTTATCTCTTAAAAAATCTTATATGCGACTCTACACGCTGAATCTCCCCTAAATCAATTTTTCACAGTGTGGTAAGTATGATTAGGGGGGTCGAGTTACCTGAAAATCATGAAAATAAAAGTACAAAGCAATTGCCATATGAAATGGAATGGCAATTTTGTAGAAGACACTACTTGTGAAGTAGGCCAAAAAATGAACAAATATCATAAATGAAACAACCATTTTGCAGCTCAGTTCATTGATGGATATTTGTCTCTTTTTTTACCGTTCAAAATTCAGATTGCACTGATGAACCAAATTGTCTTTCCAAGATCTGATTCTGTTCAACAGAAGATTTTCCATGGGACCAGTATAGGAATTTGCATGCAAAGCTTCTGTGTAGAAGTGCTTCTGCATATACTGACTTGTATAGAAAATGTATGCTTATGCAGAATTTCTTTACTGAGTTCATTCTGTAACTTCTGTACAGGAACTAGGATCAGAAACTCCTACACTCGTTCCATAGAGAATCTTCTTATGAAGAGAATGGAACCTTGTAAAAGGCAGTTTGATTCATTGGTGCAATCTGAATCTTACAAAAAATAAGAAAAAGAAAAATATTTCTATCCTATGGAGATGGATTGCACAATGGATCTTTCAATTATTACATTTTTCCATTTTTTTGTCTACTTCAATTATTATTATTTTTTTCCAACAAAATTGTAATTGCATTTAATATAGCAATTGCTCTGCACTTTTATTTTCATGATTTTCAGGTGATACAACCCTTTCAAAGTAGTAATACAGTGTAAGTTCAAATAGAACAATATAACAAAGTATAAAAACAATACTATAATATATAAATTTGTACTGAGATTGAAAGTGTTTGATATTTTACAGATTCACATTGTCATGACAATATGCCACCACCTATTCGAGTATCATCGGAGAAGATCATTTCTGTTCTGAAAAAATATATGGATTACTTCAGTACTGCAGATTTTCCAAAATATAGTTCTGAAATATGGAAACAAATTTCTTTGGAATTAGATCACAAGTGGAGTGCACATAATGTATATACAAATGTTAAGCAGAACAGGAACTTAATTTTGAGCACAGCGAGGAAAGAAATGGGTATAATAGTACCACAAGAGCTACCGCTTGAAGACACCTCTACGATGATGGAGAATTTCATTACAAATCATATAGACCCATCAGAAACCGATGGGTCAATGATGTCAACAGAGTGTGGTCTCATAAAGCAAAAGAAGATAATTGGCGAACAGCTTGAATTATTTGATTTGGTACTCAGCGAACAGGAATGGCAAGAAATCGAGCCGGACAACCGCGAGGGCAAAGTCAGATTGAAACCAAAAGTATGGACTAATATTATAGCGATTGCATTTTGGAAACAATTCCGTCTGCCCTGTGCTTTTTCTTTTAAACGGGCAGAAGTAAAGCATTGTAACGCTGGCCTTTCGTATAGCATTCTGATTACAGGTTCTTGCAAAAGCAAAACCTGCAACAATTCATTCCATGGCTATGCGATAAAAACTATAGACAAACAAGGATTAGTGATGGAGGTGGCAACGCGTGATACGCGTTTTGAACCTCATGAAGAGGTTAAACGTTTCTTCAACGGCAAGCATCGAAAAGACGCCCTGAATGAACTAAAAGTGGTGGGCGCCTCAGGATGGAGGAGACGACAAGCTCGACAAAATATGTTGCCTGGAGATAATGAACCTCCATTCTTACCTAAACAAGATGTTCTACGTCAAGCCAAGAAACAAGTTGTCGACTTAGAACTCTCCGTAAAACCAACCGATGGACGCGATGTAATTCGAAGTATTGAAGAAATGTCTTTGAAACCAGAATATGTCGGTTTCATCCAAAATACGGGTTCATTACCGTTCTATGTGTTTTATAGCACACCAGCTCAATTGCACGCTTATAAAGAATTCTGCCGATATAATAAGAGTTCTTCTGTAATAAGTGTTGATGCGACGGGAAGCCTCGTTCAGAAATTGACCCGTCCCAACGGTACAAAATCCGGACACATATTTTTATACGCAGTCGTGATTAACTTTGAAAAGACGACCCTCCCAGTACATCAGTTGTTATCCGAAACGCACACTACCGAGTTTATAGAGTTCTGGCTTAAGAATTGGTTGCGAAAAGGAGCGCCGAAGCCGAAAGAGGCGGTGTGTGATTTCTCGCGAGCTCTGTTGTCATCACTTTGTGGTGCGTTCAATAATCAAACTCTCAAGTCCTACGTCAATGCGTGCTTCAGCACAATAGTGAATGGTACTTGTATGACGGATAGACCACCGACACTTATTCGAGTGGACGTAGCTCATCTGATTCATCTAGTGTGCAGATGGAAATGTTTTCGCTCTGTTCGTCAGCCATGTATTAAGGAGTTTTTTGTGCGCTGCATTGCATTGATGGTGGAATGCACAACACTTGCAGAGTTTGAAGAAATATTCAATCTTACGTGCGCTACAGGATTACAAACTCACGAAGACAGTAAGCTCGGAATTTCATCGGCTACAACGGCGAAAGAAGCTCGGGGAAAACTGGAAAAAATCATAGCTGGTCGAGAGATAAACGTCAACTTTAATATAGACACAGGTAAATTCAACGCCGAGCACCCATTATTAACAGAAGAGGTAATCGAGACCGATGAGTACCCAGTCTTTACCTCCATTCAACAGTGGATTGACGAGCGAGTCTCTAAATCCAAAATGGTGCTGACGCGAGGTGAAAATCTCAATCCTTTTTATTCTCCGGAATTTATCGAAGCTCTTTCTAAATTAGCAAAAGAATTTCCGTTGTGGACTAGCGTTGGAATGCATTACAGTACCCTGCGTGCTTCGTCAAGTTATGTCGAAAGCTATTTCAACGATCTTAAAACGAGAACATTGCAAAACATTTCAAGGCCCATTCGCGTCGATAAATTTCTCAAGATCCACGCGCGTGATATCATCGGAACAAGTCTTCTATTTTCCTCAAAATTGAAAAATTATAATATTCAGGAATCTGTAAAGCCAGATTTACAAACGATCTCCACTGCAAAAATATTTGATCCAGATGACTTTTGCTGCGATAGAATACCATTCATCGCAAACAACGCACTGCTAAATGATTCCGACTTACTTTCAACGGAAAATTGGCGAGGAAAAGTCTCACGCGAGCATACGAACTGCTTCAACACTGAGATCGAAACTTCTGATGATTTTAATAACAATCTACCGTCATCGACGCTGCTAGAAAACATTATAAAAGATAATGCTTATTTTTCCCAGCAAGACATCGATATTTCAAATACAGGAATACTTTCCTCGACGTTCCTAGAAAACGCTTTGAAAAACGATGTTAATGATTGCGATCGAAATGTTAATATAAATCAAGCAACCTTGACGCAGTTGGAAATACCACCAACAAACTACGTTGAATTGATTGACTCAATCGATCATGACCATTCGTATTTGACCAGTCCAGTCAGAAGTTCCCAAAATCCGATGAATGCAACGCAGGAAGACATGCAGATTCCAAGTGCAATGCAACCATCCAGCGAGGTTACACTCATTTCAACAGTCTCCGAGGTATTAAAATTAGAAGACGCTGATGTAAAAAATGTAAAGCGTAGTAAATACTTTTGCAAAGTTCCGGAAATTGGACAGATTAATGCTCAGGCGATAAAAGGATTACCTAAAATAAATCACCGGAATAAGATCAAGATCCAGCCGCTTGTATTAATTCCGAATGGGACAATTTGCACGCACCCCGTTAAAATAGACGGTCAATCGTACTTCGTTAAATCGACATGCGGCTTTGACGCATTAACGCATATTCTTATGACAAGTGCAGTCGATGACGTAAATTATGCAAATTTTCTGCAAAAATCATCAAATGACACGGTGAAACTCGTTGTCAATCTAATCAACGATGGTGTGACCCAAAAATTTTTTCGAGATAGAGTAAAAATATTAAAAAGCTTCTGCAAGACAACTATTGGCATGCAAACAAAAAATCGGATTTTGTCGTACACAATCGACGCATTTGGCAATATTGCCAATCAGATTAAAGAAGTGTTGACATCAGAGCCGAGCGTCAAAATTACTGAGATATGTACACACTGTGTTGGTCGAACGTTTGTTGATTCACACATAGCCCCGAATCACATAATTATAGCCAAGAGAGGCTTCTGTGCTTTGGAAAAAGCGTTGAGCTTTCGTTCGCAGATATATAACATTACATGCCGTAACGGATGTCCAGGAAAGTACACGGCATTCAGAAAACCAAACGCCCACATTCTTATCGAACTTGACATACGAAAAAGTGTCAATGACACCAGTGGTATGAAATGTACCCTGCGAGAGCTGCCCGAGACACTCCGGATTAAATTGAGGGAGGAAACATATGCCATATATAAGTATGTGATGTTAAAAGTTATGCCTAATTTTATTTTTAATGTACCGCTTGCTAGTATTGCTGATCAAACATTCTTTTTCAGGCTTACGGGAGTGATATCGTACGTTCCAGGTCATTTTATTGCGTTCTGCCGACGTTCCAACGGTAATTGGCAACTATATGATGATCTCCTTAAACATATTCAAACAAGACCTTTAAGTACTGAAATTGAGCCGCATTTGGCTGTATACATCCAGCATCCAGTCGTCGAATAAGACCTAAATTAAATTATAATGAAAATATCGCATTTTTATCATTACCTTCATTAATATTCTTACTACCTGCTTACCTTCATTCGTATAGAATACTACCTAGTATTCTTCATAACATTTGTTTGCTGCAACAAGATGAAATTCCCGTTCCTATTATTGTGGAAGAAAATTTAGTCGAGCAGCCAATTCCGGCAGAAGTTGATAACGTTTCAAGAAATGAGGGAGTACAGAAGCATATTTATTTAATACATGAACTCTACAGCAAGTATCAGAAGACTCGATCGAGGCGAATGGTATGAACAAAAAATTGATAAATGACAGAGATTGGAAAATGCTGTAAGTAAGAGGAGTCTTGGTATTTTGTACAATAATTTGATATACAATGACAACACAACTGCTAAAAATTTATTCTTAATAAGCACCTTTAAACAATAACATGTTCTTAACTTATTTACTAATAAAATAATGCTTATTATATTAACTTCAAAAATCTTATTTACTTCACCATCGTTGCTCTTCATGTTACCGCCTTTACATGCTTTCAGTCATGTCTGGATATAAAAATGAATAAAAAGGTAAGTAAACCAGCATGAAGCACATGACCTGAATACATACCAGTCCTTTTGAGGATTGAAGAACAAAGCATCCAAAAGATATTAATTGTAGTATTTTTTTGATGCACTGTAGAAATGGCACTTTGATCAGGCTACAGTTATCCATTGTACTGAAAAATAAGAATAATATTTAAAAACAAAAAATTCACTTTCTATATCAATAAATGCAATTGCACATACAGTAATAGGATTTTTTAGCAATCCAAATTATGTTTTATCTTGATGCAATATTGTTCAGCATGCACTGTGTTGCAATCTTGAGTACTTCAATCGTCTCTTTGTGTTGTTCTGCTGTTTGTTTTTGTCTCTCCTAAGCATTCAACCTTCGAAGACGTTGTTCCTGTATAGATTCTTCTAAAAGTTGGAAGAATGTAGTATTCTTATCTTTGCGTAGTCCTGGAAGCAGTATTATCTATAGTGCATTCCATAAGCAATATTATGAAGTAGAGTTAAAGAATTCGATACTGCAATTATTTCCAAATTCCCATAAAAGAACAAATGAAAATGAATTTCAATACACTTTCAGGTCAAATACAATTCATATAACACATATCTCAAACGTATCTCCTTTTTTGTTTACAATAACCTCGTCTTTGTCAATACTTACAATTAGCTCCATCGGAATTCGCTTATGACTCGACCTAATACTTAGCTAAGTATAATACTGACTGTTTGACAACTATTTTGATAAATTTTTCGTGCATTTCGCATTAATCCTTTCGAATTTATTAACAGTTATTGCGCAAGTTTCCGTGTTGTTATTTTGTAAGTTGGTTCTGATGTCTTTTTGTTCATTTTCTTTTTCTCGTTTTGCGGCAATTCAGCACGTATTGCTGCCCCCAGTATCCAATGAGAACGCGAGACTATGACCAATATGGCGCATCCAGTATTCGACATCGCATATGTTTCCACCGTGTAGGGTTGAAATAGAGTTAACCAATTAAAAATGAGATTTGAGCGGAATAAACTAACTTG
>JARPRH010011285.1:0-12756 GCA_031763665.1 Calameuta haemorrhoidalis
GCTCGGGCTGCCATGCACGGTACAGGGACTTGCGAGCGAAACTTTTTGCTACGACTGTCGTGACCGTACTACCTTAAGGAATAAGGAGTCCATATATTCCTGTTCATGATTTGGCAATGAAACATAACCTCACATTTCTTATGTTAATCCTAAGTTGATCGAAAATGAAAATACAATAACATATTTGAAACATTTGATAATTTTTACGACGAAAAATCTTATAAGATGATGACTGATATTGGAGAAGCAGCGGCTGTTGAGGTTCAACCCCAGATTGAAACTAGTAAAAGGTAAACAGAACTACTGTTAAAAACAGTTTCCAAAAATAATGAAAAACAGTAATATGTATAGGGAAAATGTTGCTGATTTTTCGAAAGCCACAAAAGAACTCGCTACTGGTTTATTGGCTACATATCAAGCACCCTTGGAACAGATACAAAAGGAGCTGGAAGAACTAACGTAAGCGTACTGAATCAACAACAAAATTACTGGAATATCCATTGTATTCCTTTTTTTTACAATGTAGAAATAAACAGGAAACTCTGATCAGTCAAATGCAAGTCGAAAATAAAAAATTGGGTGAAACTCAAGAGGATATTGATTTAAATGAACTGGTAACAATTTTCAATTTTTTGTTCAAACTATAATGTAAAATTCATTGATAGTTCTAGGAGTATTGTTTTGTCTGTGTTTACCTGTTTGCAATACAGTGAAACAAAATTGTGCTCACAGGACTGACAGTGAAATTCAAAACGTACCTAAAATACAAATCATTTCTTAATTTTCATTTATTTGATTACAGTTTTCAGCAGTTAAAGTCTATCAGGTGAAATTGGCCTCTATTAAGAAAGAAATGCTAATTATTCATGAACGAACTTTCAAATTAAAAGTATGTATATTAAAAATGATAATTACATTATACATGAAATGAAAGTTTACAGCTGTGTGCCTATGCTGTCGTTAAATTGAATTATTAAAAATCCACAAGATGTAACAGAAAGTATATTTACATTAATAAACAATTTTTTTTATTAATAGAAGCGTGCCTTACGTCTGCAGCACATGAAACAAAAGGAGGCTTTGACTAGAGAACAACGCGAACAGGACCTAATTGGAAAGCCATTAACGACTTAGTTACTGAATCGCGAAATATTAGTAAAAATATTAAAAATATATAAGAATTTCATGTGTATTAAGAATAAGGAATTGTTCACACACATTATTTTTACCAAACTATTGTCCATCGTCCTCCAGTTTCACATTTATTTTTTTTACCACACAAATAATTAAATGTTGTTTCTTCTAGGAAGCCAAGAATTTCTCTATCTTCTTGTATTCGAAATGTAAAAGTAGACTCATAAGTCCCAATGAAGTATCTAAAAAATAAAAGAACTTAAGACATGTTATAAAATAAAACTTAAGACATTATACCTAAATAAAAATTGCATACCTAGCATATGAACAAATAATCTGATCTATGATGGCCAACCCCCCATCTTTGAATTTTGTCCGTATATAGTCTGTTGGTGAGAATCTGATAACTGCATAGTTTTTTAGGTGTGTCACAAGATCATTGTATTCTGTAAAATAATATGTATTTCTAGCATAACACAAAAGGTGTAATGTCCACTGTACCACCATATATTTCACTTTACCATGATCCTCTGCATCTGTAGCCACAAATACCGTTTCTAATTCTAATTCTTTTAACTTCTTTTTTAATTGGGATGCTGCACTCTTTATTGTTGGTACTGTATCTTTGCGACCCACGAGAAAATCACGTCTTCTTAAATGAACTGCCAAGTATTGTCCACCTATCGCATTTCTTTTACCCTAAAACAATTCAGTTTAAGAACTCTAATTCACGTTTAATATTTAAATCATACTTTTTCCATCGTCCAATCATCAGGTCGTTCTATATTGTCTTTTTTATCATCAGAATTAAGATATTTTTTCCTAAATTCATTTGCTACATTATACAATTCAGAATTATATCGCATACTACGTCTTGCCATCCAATAATGGGCTGAACCATATTCTTTGTGCAATGCCACCTCCATATGATCAAACATGAAAGATCTGAGAAAAATGATGAAATAATGAGAAATTATATAAGTATTCTACTCTTATATAAGTATATTACTTAATAATTTTAAATCTTTTTATTTATTATGCAACATCTCCATTTACCTATGAATTGAGGGTTCAAGATTTTTCATTAATCCAAAAGTTGTGCCATGAAATGTGATACATTTGAGTTCTGATGCTGTGATATTAGAGTATCCCCAAAATGGTCCAACAAATTTATCATTTATTTTTCTATATGGAAAATTATTTTCCGGACAACTGGCCACTTCATTTTTGTCTATAAATTTACCTGTACTGAACATGTTCTCATCATGTTGTAAGAAGTATACTCGATCCAAAACAATCTCCTTGTAGTCTGTAGAATATTCTAGAAAAAGATTATTCATTTTTATTCTTCTTTTCCTTTTGCTTTTGGTATTTCTTTATTCTACCTTTCATAAATTCATACATCTCCAAAACTGGAATATATTTCTGTAAACTAACGATGTCAAAAAATGTAGCCCATGGTATGTACTTCTGCATTCCTATATTCATACTTCTCCAGTGATATAAATTTCCTATAAAACATTGCTACAATTAATAGTAAAATATTTACAATTATATGTATAGTACTCATGGTACATATTTCCAGAAAAAAATAAAATTTGTCATTACAGAATTGTACATACCCCATGGAGGTAGAACTAACTGCCAATCATATTGTTTATCATTGTCAATTAAATTTCTTAGGAAAACAGCTGCTCTTATGTACACATCCCGCCGTAGATTGAATCCCTCCGGTTGGTTAACATCATATAATATATACCTAAGGAAACAAATTACATGACACTACCAGATTTATACTTTTAAAAATTGGTTTATATTTTTATATTCGTGTTTATGCATCATTATCCTAATGTTTCTAGGTTATTTCTAACCGTTTCTTTGAATAATTGCGACGAATTGTGCATTCTTCTTGAATGTTTGAGATTCCATCTGGTTTTTCACAATATTCAAAAGATTCTAAGCATTGGCAAACTACAAACAACAAAGTAAAACTTAAAATCTTGAAAAAAATGACAGGTATATACATTATTTTCCGTAATGAATCTAACTGTCGTATTCATAGTTATTCCTTGAGGAATAAGAATCCCTTGTTCCTCGTTTCGCGTTTCATAGACCTTCCTTAACAGAATAAGGAGCCTTATTGGCCTCCTTATTTCAAGGGAGGTCTCGAGCTTCCATGAGGAAACCTTCTGCACTGTAATTGGCTGTTTCGTTTGATATGTCTAGCGCCACAAGCGGCCTCAGTTAACAACTAGCCAAAGCAGCAAATAGTGTATAATGGAAAACGAATTTTTAAATAATTCTGACAATGAGTTTGATGATGAATTTGACGAACGAGAGAATAGATTCCGATAGCTGTTAGCCAAAAGGTACATTCGAGACTTTCAAAATCCTATCAAATTGTACCAAGATGCTCCTTTTTTGGACAAGATACAGTTTTCGCAAAGGAGCACCAATTCTTTTGCAGTCAATGACATTTTCTTCTGAAATTAGTTGAGCTAATAGCAGTCTTTCACGCTCTGTGTAATGAATATTTTTTTCTTCATCCATTATTCGCACCATTGACATATAGCATGGACTACGCGATCCCTATTTCAAACTCCTTGAAAAAATTACCCCTTGAATAGACAAAGAAGAACTGAGTTGACAGCCAATAGCTGCCAATTCTGCCACCATAGGCAATTACATGTCCCTAAAATATACCATCCTTCTCGAAGGGAGAGCCGAGGTGTGACTACCTCAGTGAAGTTAGCCGAATAACTTTATTTTTTTAACTTTTTATCATGCCTAATCGATTAGTGGTCGTTTGGTGGTCATTGGTGGCCTAATTAAAACATTTGATGGTCACTCATTCTTTTATAATGAAGTAATCAAAATTAGACCGTGAAGTTAGCCGAACAATATTTTTTTTCAACGAATTAAATTTTTCAGGTGCTCAATCGATGCGTAATCGTTTGGTGGTAACGAATATCATAATTAAAACGTTTGGTGGTCGTTAGTTTTCGTACAAAATTAAAAAAACGATGCAGTCTAGCTAGGCTGGATATGGGTGTATGAACACACATTTACGGTCTACAAAATAGATATTTCTGAACAGATTGTCCTTACAAAAGAATTAATCAATGCAAGAACGCTAGCCGATGATTGGTAGTCTAATTAAAACATTTGGTGGTCATCAATTAATACACGAGACACGAATAATCATATCTCCGCTGCACGGCGAGCACCAAACGTTGTGATTGGCTGAGGAATGAATACAGGGGTATCGTACTGAAACACATTTTACATGATAAAACTTATAATACTAAACCGATCTTGCTCGGCAAGGTCTCATTCGAAGCAGAAACTCCAGCCGATGATTGGTAGTCTAATTAAGACATTTGGTGGTCATCAATTAATGCACGAGGTATGAATAAACATATCTCCGCTGCACGGGGAGCACCAAAAGTTGTGATTGGCTAAGGAATGGATATAGGGGTATCGAATCGAAACACATTTTACATGATAAAACTTATAATACTAAACCGATCTTGCTCAGCAAAGTCTCATTCGAAGCAGAAACTCCAGCCGATGATTGGTAGTCTAATTAAGACATTTGGTGGTCATCAATTAATACACGAGACACGAATAATCATATCTCCGCTGCACGGCGAGCACCAAACGTTGTGATTGGCTGAGAAATGGATACAGGGGTATCGCAACGAAACACATTTTACGTGATAAAACTTATAATTCTAAACCGATCTTGCTCGGCAAGGTCCCATTCGAAGCAGAAACTCTGGCCGATTATTGGTGACCTAATTAAAACATTTGGTGGTCAGTCATTCTTTTATAATCAAATAAACAAAGTTTGAGCGTGAAATTAGTCGAAAAGGACTACCGATCATCGGCTAGCGTTGTTGCATTGATTAATTCTTTCGAAAGGACAATTTGTTCAGAAATATGCTTTATCGACCGTAAATGTGTGTTCATGCAACCATATCCAGTCCAGCTAGACTGCATCATTTTTTTAATTTTGTACGAAAACTAACGACCACCAAACGTTTTAATTATGATATTCGTTCCCACCAAACGATTATGCATCAATTGAGCACCTGAAAAACTTAATTCGTTGAAAAAAAAATTTCGACTAACTTCACGGTAAAATTTTGATTATTTGATTATAAAAGAATGACTGACCATCAAATGCTTTAATTAGGCCACCAATGACCACCAAACGACCACCAATCGATTAGGTATGATAAAAAGTTAAAAAGTTAAAGTTGTCCGCCTAATTTTACTGAGATCTATTTTTCGTGGCCTCACTTTTACACTGGTCTCGGCGCGCCACTTTAGGGGACAGCCCTCAAAGCAGTTCCACGTTTTTGATTAATTGAAAATTTCGATTGATCGATTTGATACGTAAATTCGTGTGTTCCTCGATATCCACGATTTTAAACCGGGTGAACACTGAAATAGGGTGACTTGTATCCATCGTTTTTTTTTACTGCATATGAAATAAACCTTAGTAATGAAGTAGTCAATTGTTATACTTGTGAAATGTTAATAGTCTTAATATCCATATGAAGCTTTGGAAATAATAGAGTAAGCAAATAAAACTTTAAACAAACCTCGAACGTGGGTAACTACAGAAATATAAGTTTCCTTATGAATAGAACATAATAGCTGGGTGGCACACGTGTATGGTACTGCATTAACGTCCGAAAGTCTCGGGTTCGAAACTCAAACCCTTTATCTCTTTCTTTTCAGTATCAACTATGCTTATTGGTTCACCTAATTAACTTAAGATTTATTAAATACATGATTGTATTAGACTACAAATATTGTATTATGTTACATCGTATACATACAATAAAGTGGTAGATGAATCAGCGAACGTTTTTTTCTTCCTGAGAGCCTGCCTGTGACAAACACCTATGGCACGCTGTTTCGGATTACAATAAATTACCAAAAAGAAACTTGCACTTATTAATCTTGGGCATAAAATAGCGAGCGTATAAAAATAAACCAATTATTTTTTATACTGAGATGAAACAAATAATGTATCCAGTTAGGGATTTTTTTTCAATTAATTTTTATCATTCAAGGCTGCGAAAAGACAACATTTTTAATACATCGAATTATCAGAAAATTATGTCGAGGTATAATTTTCATTTTGAATTATTTTTTACATTAGAACATACTGAGAATTCGAGATATTAAAAATAAAATTATCTTTCCGTAGGCTTGAATAAAAAAATTGACTAAATTGAATTAGGCTACTCAAAAATCTATGAAACTAAACATTTCTAAGCAGATACACTATTTGTCACATCTCACCATACATAGTATAAAATAATTCTGTGGTTTTTTTACGGTCTTCATTTTTTTACCCGACATCAATTAGTGCAATTTTTTGGGACATTTTTTACCGCTTTTCTATTCGGCTGAATAGTATTTAAACTATTAAAAAGTGAAACAGCCTACCATACATGCGAGTGTTATTAATTTTTTTTTTTTGAATCAGACCACGCTGCGACCACGGCATATTGAAACAAAAAATGAAATGGAGAAATGTATCCATGTTAGAAACGCAAAAACCTTAAGGATGTTGTAGCTATAGTCTTCTAACATTGATAGAAGGATGAAAATTTGACAGATTGTTTATCTTCCCTATTTAAATGAAACGAGATTTTATCCATCGCTGTCAATTTTCCTTTTATCGATCATCTTTATGAGAGTCCGTGTTGGAACAAGTGAGGCTGCTGCGTATAACCATCCATCTCATCCTTAACTCGAGCAGGGGGTTCCTTCCCTGCCCGTAACTTTATCAGAACCTTTATCAAAAACCAACCCGAGAGTGTAGTCTCTGGACAGGGTGGTGACTCGAAGGGAGCCGGAAAGCCAGAACGTTATCTGTATCGGTAGCCGGACTCGCCTTGTGACCGTGAGTTGAAAAATCACGTCACAATGTATACGATGTAATATAATACAATATTTGTAGTCTAATACAATCATGTATTTAATGAATCTTAAGTTAATTAAGTGAACCAATAAACATAGTTGATACTGAAAAAAAAAATGAGTTGTGAGTTTCGAACCTGAAATTCTCGGACGCTAACCCAGCACCAAGCACGTGTACCACCGAGTCATTATGTTCCATTAGTAGGGAAACTTATATTTCTGTAGTTACTCACGTTCGAAGTTTGTTTAAAGTTTTATTTGCTTATTTTATTATAAAATAAAACACGAATATTATCTTAATGCTTTTTCAGACAGCCTCAATTTCGTTCGCAATCGACAGATTAAAAAACGTGCATCTACATTGTTGAAACAGTCATAAATAGATATATTTGAATAAAAACACATATATTGCTTTTAGTGAAAGGCTGAAAAACCGTGTTCCGTCGAGTATAGAGTCTGGGCGCGGGTTGTCGAGCGATTTTAGCGACGGATACCGACGGTTTTAAAATGTATTTGTCTTGATACGTTGTCGCGTCTCTTAATAGCTTCTATTGGTTCCTGAACGTTCCTGATTGTCTTGTTTAAGTCAACACATTTTCGATCGAAAAAATACGAGGTGTGATCCAAAAGTTCCCGGACTAGTTCTGTAACTTTCCTAGTATTCGTAATTTAGACTTGTACCTTTTTGGGAATATTCTCTGAAGTCTCCCCTGTTCGTAGCACAAAGAAGGACCCAAAAATGTTAAGCAGTATGCACGTGTATGTATGTACGAAGTGAAGTTACTCGCCAATCATTGCGATATTGTGGTTCGTTATAAATTTATAATATATAACGTGAATATGGTTACGAACTAGATGCAACTAAAACTTAAAGTGAAATTAGACACAAAGTAGAAGTTTACTTACAACATCTCGTCGAAGCACAGAGTAATTCAATTTTCTTATGTCGTGAAACGGTATACTGGGCTCTCCTATTGTCGCCCCTGGGCTCCAGGGAGAGAGCGGTCAGGGCGTTTTCCAAGGGCTGTCTCTCGTTTTCGGTGACCATATCTTCAGAGTCGGTGAATACACTATTGCTTGATGACTCTTGGCTAGCCGGAGTCGAGAGTTCTGGGATAATCAAGAGCTTGTTGACGCGATGCCTCGAGGCCGTGACGAGGAGAGAAGGCTCGCTGGTTGGGACTGACAAAACAGTACGTGGTGGGGCCTCTAGGGGCGCCATGGATATCAGAGGTTCCCCCTGTTGATTCGGTGGATTTGCCGGTCCTCTTGCTGCCGCTGTGCCTTCGTCGTCCTTCAGTTCCATTTCCGGTCGATAGATTTGTCATTATCTGCAAAGCTGTAAGTGTGTTTTAAGAATACCTGCATTCTCAGTACCGTCATATAATTGCATTTTAAATCCTTGTCCACGAATAACTGTTTCTGACCGTTTTAAACTAATTGTATACCGACTATAATCTATAAACAAACAGGACATTCATTTGAATTGTCACGAAGTTGAACATATTCGGGGGTTCACATAAAGTTTCAGCAATAAAGTGGATTTAATTTTACAGGGTATGGAAATCCACCCCAATGTTATAAAAATCTATGTGGGCTGGTCTACAATGTGGATTAGGTCGGCCGCCACGGTACATGTGATCAGCTCGAAAGGGTCAGGAATTTTCCATAGTCAGAGTGATCAAGTCACTTTTCACTCTGCACGTAAAAGAATGAGGCTTTTGAATTTCAAAAGAAACCCATCATTAAATATTCTACGTTTATCTTTTCCCCAGTAAAGTTGAGGCAATAAAAAGGAAAGAGGGATGAGAAATTTTCACACTTACCACGTAGATGAGATTCGTCTTAACCTTAAGAACTTCTGTTGCCAAGTATCTTTCCTGCGACCCTGCAAATATATGATATACATATATTTCACTGATTTGTTATATGTATAGGCGATTTTCTCGTTCCACGACTTTCCGTCGTTATTCTCTATATCGACGTATGACCCCCATGCGTGTGTTTAATCTCGTGTTTGTCAATAATGTATCTTAAGCAACAACGCGACAGTTTCAAACAAAAGCTATCAACTACAGTGTACTGTACTTTAGTGTTCTGGGTTGTATCGTTAGAATTAAGTCTGTATTAAATTATTAATTAATTAGCACTAGGATGTACTAGGATTCAGTAGTATTCAGTGACTGAAAACGTCGCTGTCATTTTGAAGTCTTCCTCATCTCTCACTTCGGTTGTCTGGCAAACAGTGGATAGTGAAATATCAAAATTCGTATAAAATGGTCTGGTCCTCGCACAGAAGGGAGCCGTCGATCTCAACTAACACACATATTTCATCTGTGGTGCAGGCGTCTCCTGGAGAACTGACGCCAGAAGCGCACACACGAAGACACAGTGCCAATGAATCATCCTCTAGTAACAGTGCTGTACGTAAAAGGGTAACAAGTTTCATTTTGGACAGTTCAACCCTCGACAGCGGGAACAATCCGATCGAAGTTAATTCCGTAGAAACTAGACTTCCGACTATATGAAAGATTCGAAAGTAAGTTTCTATGTTTTTATACAAATTTTTTCATTTTCCGCCCTTCAATGTTTCAATTCAATGTTACTGAGCCTCAAATAACACAAGAATATAATTATGTGAATCACATATAGTATTATCAGAGCGAGTCCCTTATCTAAATCAGTATCATTTGCCAATAACTACTCATAATCATTAACTGCTGTTTTTTCACCAGCGACGCAAGATAATTCCGAAATTGACCATTTGTCTTTAAATGACAAGAAAAGGGACGCATTTGCCTTCGATTCCAATTTAAATTGCGTGTCCAATAATAAGCGCCAAGATGGGATTGCTCCGAGGATACCGTAATCTTTAATACTTACGAAGCGAACGTTCTTAGAATGAAGAGGGGTAGGGGGAGAATAACGAGTACCGACACTGTAACAATCGATTCGATATTAAATATACTCGCAGCTATATATTACATAGTTGTACAAGCTATATGCCGGGCATTATGCAACGACCAAGTTCTAGAGCCACGAGAAAATAATTTCTGAAATCTTAGAGACGTTTTATGAAATACCATACACCTGTTGCTTTTTATGCAAATCTAATGTTTACGGAAATAAATGTTTATGTGATGCTTAAATCAAAGATAATGCGACGAATCGAACAAATGATAGATTGAATTGATCATCGGCCTTGAATATTGCGTGATTACCTAAGTAGCGCAATATTATTTCGAGTGAATGAAACTTTTGTAACAAATCGCCATGTGCTCGATATCAGTTGAACATAGTGGTGGAGCGATTAGGAGATATTAGAATATTGGGAGTGTCAATGTGCAAACCGATCTCGCAAAGGCATGTGTGTAACGTCAGTAGACAATTCATTAATAGTAACGCCATTAAAGAAAGATCCCGTGTGTCGCGCTCGTAAGAAGTCAGTATTATTTTACTCATGCGTTTTCGAGCAGTCGGACGATGAATTTGTATACCTCGCGAAGAAGGTCCAGAATGGTGATGAGGATAGTGGAAAACGGAGGAAGATTATACCATTAGTCTTGTACCAAGGTTCCCAATCATTCGCACTGGGAGTCAAGAGGTTGAGACTGTGCAAGGGAGTCGAGGATTACGGATGCAGACACATCACGTATCTTCTAACGACAATTTCCATCAATAGGGATTTATTAGAGATGTACCTGAGGAAAGAAAAATGTGGTAAAGAACTGGAATCGCACAAAAAAATATGTACCAAATAATAACTACAACATAGGTGAAACTAATGTTTTTATTTTAAAACTTACCAATGGGTAAGGTTTATTTACACATGTATGGATGAGAACTTGGAATCACTGACATTAACATAAAGCAGATCTTGCCAGTCACGTGTTCCATACGCACGTCCCACTCGCTTGACACTCGTTTTGCAGCAGCTTAGTTGTGAAAAGTAATACGTTAAGCGTTGGGCTTTGGCAGCCAATTTAAAGCAAAAATTCAGTTAGGACAGGAAGTGCGAAGTCACGGAAGCAGGTGGTTTCGGTTAAGTAGTCCCGATGGACGAGTGTCCTAAATTCATATATTCATTTAAAGTGCGCTGTCAAAGACGAGAACGAGCCAGTCTGGGTGCGGTTCCTTTACCCAGTGCCAGTACTTGACGAAGTCAAGTCAAATCAAACGACGTGAAATTTTGTTCCGGGTTAGATCTTCTTCTGGAAGTAACCAGAACAGAATTTTTAACGGTATCTGGCAAACACATGAACACATGAACTTTTCGTAGACTTTCCTTGCGATACTTTCGAGATCGATGGTAGGATAATCCGTAGGCGGGCAAAACCTTCGTGAATATCAAATCTGAAAGTGAAAGACCGATGTTAGGATTATGTCAGCAGTTTAATCGTAAGCAGTTCGGTCGTAAATTGATCAGAAGCTGTGAATTTGAAAGTTCATTTTCGTTATTGGTTCAGATAATAAATGTTCTTGATTTTTGTTTGTTTTTAATTGCAGGTCAGCGCCTGATCAACTGGTTAACCTCAGGAATGCCTGAACATCTCAAATCAGAGTTTACGGAGCCAGATTTGAGAAAGCTGTGTTCTACGTTCTGCGGGTACTTAATTAACGCCGGTGCCCTTCGACCTTTGCAGGACAAAGGAGTTGCAAAGGACACAGTCTTCACGGTAAGGACCAGGTCGTTTCTAAGAGTGGATGGATACTAATGGGTTCCATCAACTTCAGCCGGATCAGATGTATTACTGGACCCACCATGAAGCACCAGCGCTAAGTCCAAGTAGTCCTGGGAAGCTCCCCCGGGAATCTTGGACGCCGGAAAACTTACGGCGACTCAAGGACGAACTGAGCTCAGTGAGAGCTGAGGTAGAGCATTTGCGAAAATTAGTGAAGAAATCGCAGGACGATGCCAAAGATCAATCGACGCAAACGTCACCAACCGATTTGTCACCGATCAATGAAAGAAACGCAAGTTCACCGATGAAACGAAATGGAGACGCAATTTCCGGAGAGAGTAGTAGGTTCACTGCGAGTTCTTTAGAAATTTCACCGATACCTTCGGAGAAGATTTGCTCGTTTACATCAGAAGATTCTCGGTTCGATGCTGCGATGCCATCCAGTTTATCACCAATATCTGAAATTGAGAAGTTGGCTGAAGAAACGAACGAAGTTCAATACCTTATTAATCGAGAAAAGGTCAGTGCTGCGGCAACGTCAGATCCGACTAATGAACTTGAGAATCCTCTGGAGAACGCTAATGATAGTATTATGGAGTTAACGGGAAAATAAAAAGACTGAATATCGATAAAGGAGCGAAACCTAATATCCAAAAAGAAAAAGATGAGGAATCTGCCCATAATAATAAAGAAATCTTCACTACAGAGATTACTGAAAATTGGCATCGTAAGTTGAATCTTATCAAAACTGTCAATGATTTGGTTACAACTCCTGAATCTTCGAAGAAAATGAATGCGCGGACGATGAATTTCGGTTCACCGGGGGAAACGAAGGATTTTACGGCCAGGCCTAAATTTTATCTGTACGTTCCTAAAGGAGCCAATGATTTTTTTGTCTTTGGCTTGGATTTTGTCAGGATTTGCTGCTCCTTTTTCCATATATCCTGGAATACAGTGAGTCACTAGAAACGCACCAGCAGAAGTTGGCCGCAAGTGG